>BLKR01001807.1:177526-246947 GCA_011170035.1 Teleogryllus occipitalis | reverse complement strand
AGGGGAAAATGAGAAAGAAGGAAGAAAAACGTGTGAAATTAAAGATTAAAGGGAGATTAAAGAAAACGGAGATGAAAGGAAATGGCAGAGGACAGAAAAGTGGAGGGGGACAAAGGTCGAAAGAAGGGGCAGGAGAAAGGAGGGGAGACAAGGAAGGAAGCGCTGCGGATAGTCGACCCAACCGCAGCGCACCATAACGGAAAGACACCACAATTACGCCTCGGCAACTCTCCAGATGTCGCGCCGCTCGACGTTCCTTTTTTTACGCTTCGTTTTTACGACTGCCTCTCCATTCAGTCACTCGCCATGGCCGCAGTATTAACATTTACCCTCCCGTGACCGCGGCGCTTGTGGCCTTCGCCGCGACACCGCCGAGCAGCGCCACTGTCGTTACGTGGACGCACATGGCGAGACAATTATTCGGGGCCGTGACACAAGTATTGCGATATACTGGAGTGCTGTTTTACCTATTGTTACCAACCGCAGTTACATTTAGGATTAACTGTGTAGCGCGATACACAAGTCATTGAGATTTTGCTTAGAAGATAATGTATTAATATTTGAATGCTTCATTGTATACGTAGGTGAAGGGGCGTAAATAATCGTACTTCATATTTTGAGTGGAGTAGAGTTTATTGAATTTTAATGGAGAGAAAAAGAGAGACTGAGAGATACACAGACAGACAGATAGTGAAAGTGAGTAGTTATCTCTATTTCAAGTAAGTTCAAGAACAGGCAACGAATGGGAAAGATTCATGCGTCGTGAGTATGTGCATCTCATTTTATCGTAAACAATGATGTCGGATTGAATACTCGTATGAAAGTTTAAATTAATCATTTTCTTTCAGTTTTTAACAAATACAGTTGTTTGCTACGGTTGACTGGATATTCAAGTTTGTTTTAATTATGTTAATATTTACTGTTTCTACGAGCATTTCATCAGCCTTTTTCATTTGGTTATGCTTGGTTATGTTGCTTTGGTCAAGCCTTATATATGCATACAATACAAACATGTTTCTGGTCTGACGTCAGTGAAGATGATTAAATTGAATTTAATAATGGGAATATTAAAAGTAGGTCATTCGTTAATGCTTTCCTAAAAGTTTTTTTGTTTTTTTTCTCCCTTTCAAAATTCAAAATTTATTGCTTATTTATCCTTGAAAATCGATTTTATTACATGGGAGTTTTTTTGTTTTTTTTCTCCCTTTCAAAATTCAAAACTTAAGTAGTATATGATTTAGTGTAGGGATCACAGAATTTTGAAAATGTGCACACAATTCACTTTTCCCCATAGCCCGTCATACGCAGTTTTAAACTGTTTTTTTTGACGTAAATAAATAAATAAATAAATAAATAAATAAATAAATAAATAAAACTCAGTATTTCATCCTGGCTTTTTATTCGAACTCCAAACCTTGGCAACCAGCGGTGTCTCATTCTCCTAATTAAAATTATCATTAATAACTATTTCTCTAAACGACTACTTGACACGTTTTCGTCCCTGCTTTTATTGTGGCAGGTTCGTCTCAAGGCCCCAGAATAATACCAAAGCACCAAGGTATTACGATTACGGTATTACTTTTATTCAACTAGCAATAATCGCACCTCAGATAAACTTCTGGGAAAACAGCACTGGTTAGTACGAGCAGAGCCTAGACTGGAGAGAAATAAATAATAAATCAATAAACTAACAATATTTAAGTTAGTCAGTAAGTTATGATAGGTTAGTAAACAGTACAAAAAAAAGTTATAAGTTGTAGTCAATTGTTAAGTATAATTAGATAAATAAGTCAATAAAAATAAACAAATTAACTTAAAATAAGTTAAATAAATTAAAATTAAATTAAAATAAAATAAAAGGAAACGGTTAAAATAAAACACATTAGGAGGCGAAGGGAAGTAGGAATCGGAAATGTTAGGGCAGAGGCGTTGGTGCGGACGATTTTCTGTGGTGCTGTTTGTTTTCAGGTGCGGAGGAGGCCAAACACTGGAAGGAGAATGCCTGACGCCCGCGCCAAATAAATAAATAGTTTAAAAACCGGAAAGATTAGCATGTACTTGGCTTCTGACGGCAGGTTTTTTCCCCCTTCAGGGGTTTTTTCCTCAGCCGTATCTTATGGTCTCTTTTCCGCGGCTTTGATGCGAAGGAGAGACCATTTGGGGTGAATACCAGAATTCGAAAGGTTAGAACGCGGTAGAATGTAGGTATTGTAATGGCTTAAAGGCCCTCGGCCTAGCCACATTGCATCAAGATTTCTAATTTGTCTGTAATAATTACCTATTAAATAAAAAAATAATACTTTTATTCACACCAAATGAACTTAATCTTGAGGCCGGAAACACCAAAACTTTACATCAAACAATCCACATTTACATTTTATCACATAATTCCCCCAATTCTACAAAATCTCCAATTCAATAACTCAGCCCCTCCGAAAAATGCGTATCGGTAAGAAAACTAGATAGTTTTTTGTCCTGTTGTGATATGACCTCACCAGTCGCATTATTTAAAACAGTTCTCAGACAGTTAAAATTTTCTATAAGACACTCATGTTTCAAATCTCTAAATTCATTTAATTTAAATCCTTTGAAAAGAATTGAACATCTATAAGTAAAATTATCTTGAAAAAACATACCGCGAATATATTGATCCGAGGTAGGAACTTCCACGTTTCATATTCACAGAGGAATATAAGAGCAATTTTTCTAAATATAAGAGGTATCTCTAATCCCTTCATTCAATAGCACATATAATGAAATTAAGTAAAAGTAAAAAACAACTGATTTTGAAAAAAGGTTCCAAACATAGTCACAAAACGTATCTTTTAAGGAAAATATTAATATCTGATTTCATTGAAGAGAAATCTTTCTAATTAAAAATAATTGAAAATTTAGAACTTCAACAAATTTACTAGAGTAAATTGTCTTCCCCTTTTATTACGTAATCAATTTTAGCACATCAACAATAAAGATTCAGCTGATAATTGTTTTATGGCAGCCTTTTCTCTTATTTAAGTTCTTCAATGCATTAAAAAAAATCGTGATTACAATTCATGTCAAATTAACAAACGATTTATGTATTTATGAGCTGTCATTTCTTAATATTTCTTAAATATAACACTTAAATTGTCATTATAGATTATTACTAAATGCATACGTTGGAACAACAGGACTGAGACATGAACGACTCAGATAAAAAGTGAATTAAAGTTAGATACTTTTATTATACTCTTTCAGATTTTTAGTGCTATATAGCATTTCGTTTGACCGATATCAAAAGTAAAATTAAAAAAAAAAAACTATTAGGAGAAAATAGAAATTGTTGACATACGTTCCATAATTTAGTTGTAATATATTTCTTCCTAACAAACTTGCAGGAAGTCAGCAGATATTCTAAAACCATAATGCAATCATTTCCAGTTCGTGTAAATGATTGAAGGATTAAAAGTAGCGCATATATACACCTTCCTACTTAAACAAAACACGCGCTACTAGGTTGATATCCGACGAAAATAGCATTCCGCTAGCAAAATCGTTCCGTTATTCACGAGCAAATCCCGGCCAGGAAATTTCCATTAACACCAACAGCCTGGTTATTTGCGTAACGTAGTTAACATTTTAGCGTAACGCGCTCCAGAAGAATCTGCAATGGAGCGGACGGGCTGCAGCTTGTCTTTGCGGGCCATGTAACCGAACGCATATTTCGCCCGAGAGAGCGAGTATCGGGGGAGCGGGGAGGCGAGGAGAGGGGAGATGAGGTGGATACGTCGGGTGTTAACATAGCTAATTCCGCGCGCAAAAACAGCGGCCGGAGGCGAGCGGGCGCATCGGCGGGCGCGGGGCGGGGCGGGTGCGGGGCGGGCGCGGAAGCGGATGTGGAGGCGCGCGGACGGGCGAGCGGGCGAACCTGGGTGGTGCGGGGTGGAGCGGGTGGAGGTGTGGGTGGTCTGAGGCGGGGCTGGGGGGCTGTGGCGGGGCTGTGGCGGGGCTGTAGCGGGGCTGTGGCGGGGCTGTGGCAGGGCTGTGCGGGGCTGTGGCAGGGGCTGTGGCGGAGCTGTGGCGGGGCTGTGGCGGGGCTGTGGCAGGCTGTGGCGGGGCTGTGGCAGGGCTGTGGCGGGGGCTGTGGCGGGGCTGTGGCGGGGCTGGCAGGGCTGTGGCGAAAGGGCTGTGGCGGGGTGTGGCGGGGCTGTGGCGGGGATGTGGCGGGGCTGTGGCAGGGGCTGTGGCGGGGCTGTGGCGGGGATGTGGCGGGGCTGTGGTGGAGCTGTGGTGGGGCTGTGGTGGGGCTGTGGTGGGGCTGTGGCGGGGCTAGGGCAGGGCTAGGGCGGGGATGGAACGGGGAGGTGGGTGGGGTGGTTGGTTGGTAGGGTGGGTTGGTTTGTGGGACAGGTGTTTTGTGGGGCGGGGTGGATGGTGGGATGGGGTGGTTGGTGGGGCGGGTGGATGGTGGGGCGGGGCTTTGGCGGGGTTGTGCGTGAGGTAGGGTAGTTGGTGGGGCAGGGAGCTGGGGCGGGGTGGTGGGTGGGGCGGGGTGGTGGGTGGGGCGGGGAGGTGGGTGGGGCGGGGAGGTGGGTGGGGCGGGGTGGTGGGTGGGCGGGGCTCCGGGCGGGCGCGGCAGCTTCGCGTCTCGCAGGCAGCCGCGCGGAACGGCAGATTAGAGCAGCCCGAGCCCCGGGCAGGGCCTGTTTATTCCGTTGTAAAACAAGCTGTTTGAATGGAGGGACAGAGGTAGAGCGCGGGCCGCCCCGAGGCGTGTGTGGCTATCGCAGCGACAATCCCGGCCCGCCCACGCCCCCGCCCCCGCCCCGTCGCCCGCCCTATCCAGCGCCCACGCCCTTGTCAACGCTCTCACCTCGATGCCGAGCTCTCTCAGCATCACTTCGCCTGCTCCCCGCCGCGCCTGGAACCAGCGTCGCTTGCACTCTAGTCCCCGCTTCACCCGGTCCCCTCCCGTTCCAGTCCCGTTCTCAACCGGTTTTCGAGTCGACGTACCATGACTCTGTCTCAATCTGTTCCCGGCTCTCCAGGTTCCATCCCGTGCCTTTATGAGAAAAGCCAGTAACCACCTTCACCTGAGCCAACCTCACCCTGGCGTCTTTCGTTCGCTCCCCGCCCCGTTCGTTCCCTACCTCGATCTCTCCCTGTCGAGTTCGCTCCCTGCCCCGTTCACTCCTTGCCTCGGTCGCTACTTTCCCGTTCGGTCTCTGCCCCGTTCGGTCCCTGCTTCGATCTCTCCCTGCCCCGTTCGCTTCTTGTCCCGTTCGCTCCCAGCCCCGATCTATCCCTGACAAGTTTGCTCCCTCCTCCGGTTGCTCCATGCTTCGTTCGCTCCCTGCCTCGTTCGCTCCCTGCCTCGTTCGCTCTCTACCTCGTTCGATCTCTACCTCGTTCGATCTCTACCTCGTTCGATCTCTACCTCATTCGATCTCTACCTCATTCGATCTCTACCTCATTCGATCTCTACCTCGTTCGATCTCTACCTCGTTCGATCTCTACCTCGTTCGATCTCTACCTCGTTCGATCTCTACCTCGTTCGATCTCTACCTCGTTCGATCTCTACCTCGTTCGATCTCTACTTCGTTCGATCTCTACCTCGTTCGATCTCTACCTCGTTTGATCTCTACCTCGTTCGATCTCTACCTCGTTCGATCTCTACTTCGTTCGATCTCTACCTCGTTCGATCTCTACCTCGTTCGATCTCTTCCTCGTTCGATCTCTTCCTCGTTCGATCTCTACCTCGTTCGATCTCTTCTCGTTCGATCTCTACCTCGTTCGATCTCTACCTCGTTCGATCTCTACTCGTTCGATCTCTACCTCGTTCGATCTCTACCTCGTTCGCTCCCTACCTCGTTCGCTCCTACTTCGTTCGATCTCTACCTCGTTCGATCTCTACCTCGTTCGATCTCTACACTCGTTCGATCTCTACCTCGTTCGATCTCTTCCTCGTTCGATCTCTTCTCGTTCGATCTCTACTTCGTTCGATCTCTACCTCATTCGATCTCTACCTCGTTCGATCTCTACCTCATTCGATCTCTACCTCGTTCGATCTCTACCTCGTTCGATCTCTACCTCGTTCGATCTCTACCTCGTTCGATCTCTACCTCGTTCGATCTCTACCTCGTTCGATCTCTACCTCGTTCGATCTCTACCTCGTTCGATCTCTACCTCGTTCGATCTCTACCTCGTTCGATCTCTACCTCGTTCGATCTCTACCTCGTTCGATCTCTACCTCGTTCGATCTCTACCTCGTTCGATCTCTACCTCGTTCGATCTCTACTTCGTTCGATCTCTACCTCGTTCGATCTCTACCTCGTTCGATCTCTACCTCGTTCGATCTCTACCTCGTTCGATCTCTACCTCGTTCGATCTCTACCTCGTTCGATCTCTACCTCGTTCGATCTCTACCTCGTTCGATCTCTACCTCGTTCGATCTCTACCTCGTTCGATCTCTACCTCGTTCGATCTCTACCTCATTCGATCTCTACCTCCTTCGATCTCTACCTCGTTCGATCTCTACCTCGTTCGATCTCTACCTCGTTCGATCTCTACCTCGTTCGATCTCTACCTCGTTCGATCTCTACCTCGTTTGATCTCTACCTCATTCGATCTCTACCTCATTCGATCTCTACCTCGTTCGATCTCTGCCTCATTCGATCTCTACCTCGTTCGATCTCTACCTCATTCGATCTCTACCTCGTTCGATCTCTACCTCGTTCGATCTCTACCTCGTTCGATCTCTACCTCGTTCGATCTCTACCTCGTTCGATCTCTACCTCGTTCGATCTCTACCTCGTTCGATCTCTACCTCGTTCGATCTCTACCTCGTTCGATCTCTACCTCGTTCGATCTCTACCTCGTTCGATCTCTACCTCGTTCGATCTCTACCTCGTTCGATCTCTACCTCGTTCGATCTCTACCTCCTTCGATCTCTACCTCGTTCGATCTCTACCTCGTTCGATCTCTACCTCGTTCGATCTCTACCTCGTTCGATCTCTACCTCGTTCGATCTCTACCTCGTTCGATCTCTACCTCGTTCGATCTCTACCTCGTTCGATCTCTACCTCGTTCGATCTCTACCTCGTTCGATCTCTACCTCGATTCGATCTCTCCTCATTCGATCTCTACCTCCTTCGATCTCTACCTCGTTCGATCTCTACCTCGTTCGATCTCTACCTCATTCGATCTCTACCTCGTTCGATCTCTACCTCGTTCGATCTCTACCTCGTTCGATCTCTACCTCGTTCGATCTCTACCACATTCGATTATTACCTCGTTCGATCTCTACCTCATTCGATCTCTACCTCCTTCGATCTCTACCTCGTTCGATCTCTACCTCGTTCGATCTCTACCTCGTTCGATCTCTACCTCGTTCGATCTCTACCTCGTTCGATCTCTACCTCGTTCGATCTCTACCTCGTTCGATCTCTACCTCGTTCGATCTCTACTTCGTTCGATCTCTACCTCGTTCGATCTCTACCTCGTTCGATCTCTACCTCGTTCGATCTCTACCTCGTTCGATCTCTACCTCGTTCGATCTCTACCTCGTTCGATCTCTACTTCGTTCGATCTCTACCTCATTCGATCTCTACCTCCTTCGATCTCTACCTCGTTCGATCTCTACCTCGTTCGATCTCTACCTCGTTCGATCTCTACCTCGTTCGATCTCTACTTCGTTCGATCTCTACCTCGTTCGATCTCTACCTCGTTCGATCTCTACCTCGTTCGATCTCTACCTCGTTCGATCTCTACCTCGTTCGATCTCTACTTCGTTCGATCTCTACACTCGTTTCGATCTCTACCTCGTTCACGATCTCTACTTCGTTCCGATCTCTACCTCGTTTGATCTCTACACTCGTTTCGTCTCTACTTCGTTCGATCTCTACCTCGTTCGATCTCTACTTCGTTCGATCTCTACCTCGTTCGATCTCTACCTCGTTCGATCTCTACTTCGTTCGATCTCTACTTCGTTCGATCTCTACCTCGTTCGATCTCTACTTCGTTCGATCTCTACCTCGTTCGATCTCTACCTCGTTCGATCTCTGCCTCGTTTGATCTCGCATCACCGGATCTACGCAAAGTCCAGTCTTCACTTCTCTCATACAACAAAGTCATTGCTATGGCGTTACTACGTACCAACAATATTAGAACACTCATGCCCGGTCGTCTTCTCCCCCTACTCTTGCGCGCGCACTATTCTGAGAAAACATTTTCCTGTTCACAAACACACTATTGTTTTCATACGTCACAAGTTCATACCCTTCCACGTATTTAATACGAATGAACTAGTGTCTAACGAATGTTTTCTTCGTGTATTTTTTCTCATTTTGTCCCAATGTGCTCAGTCACAACAAAATTTGTTTCCTTCGCTCGAGGCAAAAACAGTTTCCCATTGATATCATGTTTCATTTACCAATTCACTTCTTTTACAATGCTCCTATGTGATGTATTATTTCAGAAACCTAGATGGTATATTTCCTATTAAATATCATGATCATTTTATATCTTCTGGTTCCCCATTTAATTTAATTTTTCTTCACGTTTCTTGCATTATTCTAATTTTTACCTCTTCTCTCTACCATCATGGTCTCCTATTTTTTTCACTCTGATGATAACATGTACCTTTTCTCTAACACATTCTTTTCTTTGTCCCTTTCTCAATCTTTTCCCTACATTTCTCATTTACCTCCTTCCCTTTTCTTCTTTCCCTTTTTTCTTTTTTTTGTTATTTCTTTCCATCTACATCTTTTTCCTGTCTTTCCGATTCTCTCTTTCTTCAATGTCTCTCCCTTTCTATCTTCCTACCTGCCACCCCGATTCCCTTCTTTCCCTTCCTCATCACTTCTGCCTTCCTTCCACATCTCTCCTCTTCTCCGTTTAAGTACTCTTCCGTTCTCTCTCTACCTAACACGCCTCCCCTGTTTTCCCTTCCCCATTTTCTCTCTGTCTCTCTTCCTTCCTTTTCCCTCCCCCTCTCTCGTCCCCTCTCCAGCAGGCGAGACCCGACACGTCCCTAGCGTCCAACCCCACTCCACCCCCTCCCGGGCGCTCAGTCCCTTTGTCGCCCGCGCATAAAGACACGTGTTGATGGATGCTGTTTTATGTTGCGCGAACAACCGCACGCACTACACTCGCCCGCCCCCCACTCCCGCCCCACCGCTCATCCCCCCGCGGCCGATAAAATATGCTTATCGCGGAGGTCGCGTGCTTTGACTCGAAGGGCAGGCCGGGCGCGCGGATGTGAGCCCTTTGAGGTCTGCGCTCGCGGCCGCGCCCGCCCTCGCCCCGTGGATGGCAAGGCCGAGGGCGTTGCCAGGGCGTGTGCGCGACCTGGGTCGGTTCGAAAATGCAGTATTCATGGCGGCTTCATAAACGCGACGTGTGCGGGAAGGTCAAGTGGGCTTGCACAGCGTGCGCGAGCCCCATTAGAGGTGGATGAGCGTAATCACGCGCGTGTGTATTGTTCTGGTTTATGATTGAGGGAATCTGTGGGCCAAAGTTAGCCGCGATTCGAAACTTTCAGAGTACCCGTCCATTGCGATGAATGCAGTGTCGCGATACACATGACCAACAGGAACATGTTTGCTATATTGTATTGATAATTGAGTTTTACCAAAAATAAGAAATAAACTAATTGAAAACTATTATGTCAAAATTTAAATGTAAAGAAATAAGGGTGAATTTATGAAAAAATCACATTCTAGCATTTTTTCTTTGCAGTCACCCAAATGTGTGATCTCATTGATATATTTTTCATTTTAATATTGATTCGAAATATGTTAATTCAGAGTAAGGGTACCGATTTTATATTGTATTTTTACAAACATTTGATTTTATAGTTTCCTTAATTCTTTTCAAAGAAATGAAAGTTTCTTAATTTTTCCTTCAACAAGAAATACAAATATGACATATAAAAATAGTTAGATAAATAAATAAATATCCAGTTTTAGTTTTTCATCATTTTATACTGGTAAAAATTAAGCTACAGATAGAATTATCGAATTCCTATAAATTAATCATGCATCATTACCTTTGGAGTAAACATAGCATTATTATTATGATTATTATTATTATTATTATTATTATTATTATTATTATTAGCCAACAACATCCCATCAGGGCAAAAGCCTCCTGCTTTAGTGGGGTTACAGTTGGTTGATATTTTTAAAATCACTAAAAT
This sequence comes from Teleogryllus occipitalis, assembly GCA_011170035.1. NCBI lineage: Eukaryota > Metazoa > Arthropoda > Insecta > Orthoptera > Gryllidae > Teleogryllus > Teleogryllus occipitalis. The sequence continues at coordinate 236,770 of BLKR01001807.1, read as the reverse complement.
AAAATCATCAGAATCATGAAGACAATATACAATCGAAATAAAATTGTACCTATAAGAAACTGTAAAATAAAACAAACTATAAGACAAAAATATATGAGAAAAAACGAAATAGTAGATATAAGAAACACTAGTTGCACTGGAAATCATCAAATGCATTAAACGTATTTCATTCTGTTCATTAGGAGCTTTAAGTCGATATATGAGCAAAACAAAATGAAGTTATAAGAAACACTAGTTGTAATGGAAATCATCATCATCGTTTGCTGTTGATATCACATTTGTATCCATGTTGTCCTTCCTTGGACCAGTCTCGTCCAGGTGGGACCAGCTGCCTTGCTTAACTCGTCTGTCCATCTCCTCTATCTCCCGTGGGTCCTCCGACCATACCGAGGATCTCATATTGTAGTACATGCATATTGTTGTTGGTTTTGTCTTATGATGTATCCTCCCCAATGCCATTTGCTCATTTTGGCTTGCTGTACTGCATTCTTGATATTGGCATTTTTGCTAATTTCCGCAGATGGTGTTTTGTCTAAGGGTGAAATTTTTAGCATTTTCCGTTCCTGTTTCCTCTGGAATAATTGTATCCATTTTATTTGCGTTATTGCTAAGGACCATGTTTTTTATCCATATAGCAATACAGGCAAGATACACGAGTTCATTAATATGTTTTTGATTTTGAGGTTAATTTTTTTATTAATAATATGAAGGAGAGTCTGCAAGAAGTTCTCCATGCTAATTTAATTCTTCTTCTGATTTCCTTATCTCCTCTATTTGTAAATGACATTAGCTTGCCCAGCAAAAACATATTCTTGGACGTATTCTATGTAACTGACGTTCAGCATTAAAGATTTGGGTTCACTGTTACTCATTACTTCAACTTTCGATAAGTTCTTTTGTAAACACACCTTAGTACATATTGCGTTTACATCGTATAGAATTTCTTTCAGAATTTTAGGCGAGGTAGCAAATAGAGCAATGTCGTCTGCAAAACGTAGATTACACACATAATTCTCAAGTTAAAACGCAGGCAGTATTTAGATACAAATTTTATGATAAAAAATTGAGCTCACTCAATATATTATGAACACATGTGCATTAAAAATCATAAGATCATAATGTACATTTTACGTATAATTATTATTCCATTATCATTCCATTAATTATTATTTTGTGAATAATGATAAGAAAATTCATTTTCTTTTGTAGTATTTACAGAATATCATTTGTGAGTAATGTTCCGGGACGCAACTTACGTACCAGAAAACGAACTAAACCTTAGGCCAACATCACCCAGCTAAATATCAAACTTCATGAAGACACATCACAGGGCTCAATTTATTCAAAAGTGTCTGTAAATTACTCTTTTGGAAATACCAACGACTCTGTTCTGCTCTCATTAATTTCGTCTTGCTCGCCATGAGCACATCACAATGGTCATACTAACCCTCCGCACCCAGTTAGAAGTTTAAAACATCTCACTTTTTCCGAGGTGAAATTCTGGCAGTTGGAAAGCGAAACGATACGTAAGCTTTAAACTAACACAGGACGTTCGCTCTGCCTCTCCTAGCCAAAAGAGGCACAAAATTAGGAAAAAGACGCATTTTCTAAACACGTGGTACACAATCTTTAAAAACGTAAGGCCAAAAATTTACAAAACACTTCATGGAAGGATGCCAGAGTCTATATACGATTTCTCACAATTTCTTGCAATATTAGAAAAGGATATGGATAACAAATTTTACATACATTTTGAGTTCTGCCTTGTAAACTGCTGCTCTGATCGGTAGTTTTACATGGTTTCTTCCATCAACATCAGGCGAATGCCGGAGCAGTACCCTAACAAACGGGCCACGCACCGCGCAGTATCTTTCCTTGAACTTTCTTGACAAATCTTCACCTCTACTTACACACACTTACACTAACGTCCACTACACTAACACATAGATATTAGAGCATGTCCCGCCTGGAGTGGTACGCGATGGTGGGAGATAACTGGTTGGGAAAACCCCGTTAGGTGACAGTAGATCGATGCCAGATCATCTAGCGAGCGCAGATCACTGGCAACTCCCGAGAAAAAACATGCACTACACTTACAGCAATAATTACCTCCTTAGTTGTCCTGCACGGAATCACTAATCAATCAGTCAAATGAATCCTACAGAACCCACGAAATTCACACACCACACACAATCCTCACCACTCACATCTTCACACAACACATCACGTGACATTATTCCACGCAACACATCTCATGCCATGCCGCGCCTCGCCTCGCCTCGTAAACGCGTTTGTCCCGCCCCATGCGCGCTTGGTTTTCACATTGAAGCACCCACTATTTATTTTCCGGCGCGTCGTTTGCGTTCGCAGCTCTAAAAATACACGCGCCGCCCACGCCGCCCACGCTGGCCCGCAGACCGCGCGGGTCGAAACTCAGGGGGCGACACGACGGAGAGTTGGCGTCGCACAAAATGGACATCTATAAAGCTACTAGGGCAGAGTCTGCGGAAGGAGTTCAAGGCTAAATGCAGTATCCATTTTGTGCTACAAGATTATGAAATAAAAATCCGACTTTTGGGGTTAGTTTAAGTGGGATACTTGAAGAATTATGGGTTTCTGTTGACTTAAATTTAAGCTAGCTAAGCTGGCTAGGTAGCTAGTATTCTTTCCTGGCGGCGCCTTCAAGAGGTGAACCGCTTGACAAGAGTGCGTTGCGGGTTGCCGATTCGGCGGCAGGTTAATTCTCCTATCCAAATGAAATTGGTTTCCAAAATTTGTAACGTAAATACCGTCGAAGTGTTAATTATATTTTATAATTGAGATCTTGGCATTCGTTTCATCTCTTGTGCTGTATATGATTCCCATCACATTCACATCCAACAGACTAGGTGGTGCCGGCAGCTGTTTGGTGTTAGTAGTCTGAGGAAGTATTCGTGAATATCGTCGTGGGTATAGGCTAATTGTATCAACACGAAAAATACTCAATGAATATAAAATATACAATGTTTAATTCGTAACGATATAAATACCTACTTGACATTCTAATGTTTGTAGTTCAGTGCTTCATATACAAATTTGGATGTCGGTGTTATATTCCGGGCCCTTTAAGCAAATATCTTGGAATTTAGAGATATTTGTTTGGGTTCTGTAAAAGCCACAAAGGGGAGTTTCCATCAAAATTATCCAAAAGTAAACGGTTAAGGGTAATTAATGGCTTAGAACACGTTGATTTTCAGCCAAAAAGTAATTCTATTATAGTGTGCTTAGACTACTTGCATTTTAATGTTCCATTTCACTGAAATGTTAAAATTTAGTGAAATTTATATTGCTGAAGGTTCTACGTATTATGAAAGTCGAGATCTTAACGCCCAGTGGTAAACCGGGCTACGTTTTCAAATACAATGAAAAAAAAATCTATGCGTAAACACTACAGCACTAACGCGTAACTTAATATTTATGTAGGAGTGAAAATTATACAGTAAAATCTGACCAAACCGGAAATAACAAATAGGCAAGATCCAAAAATATAATTGACAATCACTTTATTTTTATAAAATAATATAATATTTTTTGACCTTGCCAATTTTTTAATTACCAATAAAAATAATTGATAAGCGGCCATTGATTTCCAGGGCTATAAGCTTAGGCACTTGTATTATAATATAACATGTTTTATGTTATCAAGACTTCATTTAGGAACTTCGGGAAAATTTAATTATTGTATTTCATGTAGCAACTAATTGTCTTGTTCATTAGTCTCGCTCACTTCCGTCTCAGAGAATTTGCCGATTTTACTGTCTTTAATTACAAAGTTTAACTTTAGGAAGTGCTCTACTATTATTTCCAAAGTATTCAATTTTAATAACGTCTTATATTTTTAAGTTTTGGATGGTAACAATTAAAAATTGTATACGAGTACATTAAGACGGATAGAATGCCAAAGTAACCATCCACTCAGATGGAAAATTAAGAAAAACAATATATTTCCATTTGTCGAGTTGTAGTGTTGATGCTAGTGTACTGTATGAGGGATATTTCACGTGAATGTCGTTAGAAAATCCATCAGTTACATGTTCCCTTAATAAACGACATAATAATAATAATAATAATAATAATAATAATAATAATAATAATAATAATAATAATAATAATAATAATAATAATAATAAGAATAAGAATAAGAATAAGAATAATAATATGGGATATATATGAAGTTTTACGTACGTCTGAGCATGATGGTGTCATGACAGCCACGCCAGATACAATTAAATGTCAGTCAATTTCGATTCTACGTATATGCGACGTATTAATGAATGCGTCGTTGCCAAATGATGCCCAGGACTGAAAACCCATACATTTTACGCGTCCATGTTATTTTACGTAATCGAAAGAGACAAAATTACTCCTAGCCAAACTGACTTTTGAAAATAATTTTCTATCAACATTTAAGCAATTCACTTCATTGCAAAACAATGTTCGTTAATGTTGACTAATTAAGGGAAATGCACGGTATACATGCTATTAAGATAAAGGCAAGAAATGAAAGCACACTTCCAGAGACATGATCTCCACGTTAGGTTCGAATTTTTAACAGAACAAAAGTTACAAATATTTAAATGGAAGTAAGCAATATGATGCAGTTTTAAGGAAAATAAGATTATTCTGTCAAGTACAGACACTTTGAAGAAAGGGTTAAAGAAAATAGTTATACAAAGATTAATTTTCAACATAACACAGTTAACTGCAATGTTTTTGTATTACGTAATTTGTGTCCGTTTCGAATAGTTTTCGATAAATTCTTAAGTGCGAAACGCAAGTTTTGAAAAAGTATATATTGACCCAAGGGTTTCGGTAAAACGTATTTCCCTTCAGCCCTTATTTTCAAAGCAAAGTCTTCTAAAATGAAGTTGTAGAATATTAAATATCTTTAAAAAAGAGCTTAATTTTGTTTCTTTATCTTCAAACAATCAACATTTTGTCAAGTTTAATGTAATTTTACATATAATAACATTTCGAAGACGATTATTGTTTTGGACAAAAACTGAAAAATTAAGAAAGGTTTCGTCTGCGAGAATCCCGCTCTTCTCATTCCAACTACATTTATAAAATCAATCTTTTTCAGGCAATGTACTCTACCTCTCCTTTTTGAGTGTTCAATGACTAGATAGATTGGGCTGCTGTACCTAACAAAAACTAAATACCCGTGCTAGAATACTATAGTTTCATTCTGTAGTAAAAGGAACTCTTCTTGAAGACCTTCGGAAAATCTGCCCTATTCCTATCTTGGGCGTGGCTTTCAGTTGGAATGGAACTATTACAACTGATGCCGCGGAGTAATGACGTTCGAAAGGCATCAACTGTCAGCGATACCGAACGCCTGGTGACACACAAAACTCAAAGACGAAGAGGTGGTTTATGAGAGAATATGAAAACTTAAATAATGAATATGCTTTTTTGTCTTAGAGATACTTAAAGATTTATGAATAATTTGATAAATAATTTTTGGAGTAACACAATGGAACATTCATTTATATATTTATTTATCTATCAGGAACTGCCAAAATTATTTCCTAGTTCATATGCAAATATTTGTACGAGAATAACATTAGAACCAATATTTTTAAAGATACTGAGAATCTGTTTATATTAGTAAGAAAGTTACATGTCAAGAAAGTACACACTGAAAGTCATGTATATTAATGTTTGCTTATATTTTAGCACGTTTTGTTGAGCAGTTAAGTGTGATGATTTATTGATTACTAGTGATTTAGGGCGCGTCAATTGCTAAAATCAATATTTCCGTAAGTGTGGTACATGTTGTTGCTCGGGAGGGGGCGGAGATCTTCCCCCGCTGGATGGTGAGATCTGACGTCTTCCTAGCGTCGGTTAGCGGGGTTTTCTCCAACCAGGTATCTCCACTGAGCACCACCTCAGTCGGAACAAGATCTAAGTTCCCGACAGGCCTACCTGCATGTGTGGTAATGTAGTGCATGTAAGTGTAAGAGTGTGAAAGGAGTGAGGATACGGCAAATAATGGAAAGGAAAGATCGCGCGCGATGTGGCCCATTTAGTAGAGTCCTGCTCCGACATTCGCTTGGTGTTGTTCGGGCAAACCATGGAAAACTGCCGATCAGAGGAGCCGGACTTAAGAATAGTCATCCAGACAGCGACTGAACTCAACCAAGCTCTCGAGCTAGTGTCGAAAATCCTGCCACCATCGGGTCTCGAACTCTAGAACCTCTCCATCAGAGGCACCGAAGTGACATCAGTTAATACCCTGAGCCACCCTTTTCGGTAGTTACGTATGTTTTTTGTTGTTTGGTGCAATTAATTTTTTGTTTAAAAAAAGAACATTTTCATGAATAAATGTTTCATTTTCCCATACCCTACGCTATCAATTGTACGAATATCAATACAATGCATATCAATACAGTACATTGCAATATAAACACCAGAAATACTGTAGAATATTTATAAAGTGAATGTAGAAATTATAAAGGTATACCAACACAAAGAAAAAGGATATTATTAAATTTTTGATCTATTATATTTGTAATAAAAGCTATATTATGAGCAAAATTGTGTACAAATGCTACAGTAAATATAAATCATACTGGCTTTTATCTCTACTAAATTCCCAGAAAATAAACGGAAAACATTTTGAAAAAAAAGAAACAAAAACAATAAATTTAACGTCTGTGTAGGATTCGTAGACTCCTCTTAAAGAAGTCTGCACAGCGCCAGCCAATGGTAATTGTCAGGGCGCAGCGTCAATCAAACTTTTATCGCACACGCAATGCAAGTTTTTTTTACGCGGTACACCTACAGCAAACTAACCCCTCATGATCCGGATGACCCCAGTGGCCGTGACCACGTTGCGCAAAAGACGAATCCGCCGGTGTCGAAAATTTCCCAAACGGCTCAGCGACAGAGCCTGGCGACGGACCGCACTGTCCGACCGAATTAAATAATGCAACGCGTATTATTGCCGATTTATGTATGGTTATTAACGTGCATGTTTCATGGATTGTAAACACACTTTTCATCCCGGGCGCCCGGCTCGCGTTTATTGATCATTCATGCTCCGCTAATAAATAATAAATTACGGCGGTTCCGCCTCAGCCAGCAGCCACCACCGCCGCCGGATTAAAAAGCAAAGGCGGAGCTGGCGGTTGGTGGGTCCGTTGGATGACGCTATCGCCGCGGAAGCAGGCTTATAACACAAAGATTAGAGGGTACAGTCGCTCCCTTGATACTACAGGTTCAAAGAATGGAACATCGTTACGATAAAGTCGTTAGACCACAGGGGGGTATCGAAACTAGTATTAGATTACGTCAGAAGTGAACAATATCAACGATTACGTTCCAAAAAAGACTGATAAATAAATACATTAATGCATTTTTCATTAAGAAATAAAAATGTAACATAATTCTCAAAATAACTGTGAAAAAAACTGAATTTTTTTGATTGATGTATCCTGGCACATGAGCTACTAAGGTCATTAATCCCTTTCGTGTAATAAATGTTTTATTGCAGGAGGTGGAGGTGTTCCTACGCAGCTGAATGACGAGATATGGCGCCGACTTACACGTTGGCGGTTTTCCTCTCCAGAATTTTCCCCCAGCGTGGCATCGCCCCAGCTGAAACACGTTCTAAACGCCTGACTGCTTCCCTCACATATGTCATAGTGTATGTAAGTTAGGGGAGAGATGCATGAAAGAAAAAGCAATGATTGCCCTTGATTTTTGACCCGTTTGTTAGGCAGCATTCAATTGGCACTGACCGGAGAAATGACAGAGCACCACCGATCAGAGCAGCCGGTCGCTAGAATTCTCCTTGAGATAGCGACTGAATTCGACCTAGTAATCAAGCTAGTAAAAACCCTTCACGGATTTTCGCGTAATGTATAGTGTTTGCAACGAATAATTCATGATGAATTGTATGTTCAAGAGAAAATGGGTTCGAGCTAGAAGGATAAGCGTATTTCTTAGACAATAAAACTAAATTGTTTAGCAAATGAATAACATAATTATAATGATAATGATAAAGGGGATGATTTTGTAGAAAAAGCGGAAAGAGACACTGAGGAGAGGGAAGGGAATTGGACAGAAATAAATGTGGTCATGCGCTTTAAATATTGTAAATTTTCTTTTCAATTTATTGATTAATATTCGATCCACATTTTAACCTATCAACGCTAGCATACCACTGACTAACGTATCATTTCAAAGCTAAGCAATGTAAATATCATAATTATTCCATAAGAGTATTTACAATTATTCAGAACTCTCATCTCTGGGGTATAGCCCATGAACAATAACGAAGCCCTAGGATGAAGATGGCAATGAATTGTGAATTGCTGTTAAATAAATAATGTAATAGGATTTGTGCGGTCGGCCTTGCTTGTTACTTCAAAAGAGCACGATGCAAGCCAGTATCAAAAGGATTCGAAACCGCTATCTATAATATTGCTCAGACAGTTCCCCGGCCTAGGATACAATGTATATTTATCGTGAAACATATACTGTTCCTACATAATTCAGTTTCCTTTCAGAGTCCGAAACTGAAACTGTGTAATACGAAATGCTTCCTTTCAGGTCTTCCGGAGCAGAAATGTATTAATCTTCATTTCCGAAATTCCTTACGGTATTTCTTTCGTAATTCAAAAATTACAAATCTAAACGTATTCCGATTATGTGACAAACACAATTCGAACATATTATTAAACAAAACCGGTATTGTTGCTCTTTTACACACTGTATTCTCCGGCACCAAAATGTTCATATCTAATGTTGTTATACACTAGATATTTCCAACACGTGGAAGAGAATAATGTATTGGTGTGCCGCAAAACCCTAGACAAAAAGCAAAAGCAGATGAGCTATCATGGTCAAGGTTAACGATCTTCATTCTTTTCTCCTTATGTCCGTCCCCCACTCCAAGAAGAGAGTGATATTGAATGTTATCGCTTTCATCGATACAAATTCTGGTAATTAACTCTCCGATTCTCTCACGGGGTCAAATAATGTCTAAAATCCCATTAATTGTGTTTCTAAATTTGAATCTTGACTTCTTGTTTTTGGTTTCTCTGTTATTGTGGGAGCCAAAATGGACAATCAATATTTACTTTTGATTTTCTAAACAATATATGTGTGTTTGTATTTTTACTTGTAAATTTTGTTAGTGGACCTGAAACTATTTTTACCTCAACAGGTAGTCTGCACAACCAAATATATTTGGTACCCCGGTTAGATGGTATTAATATTAAGGTCTCCAAAAATCGCTGTATTTCTATATTAATTTACGTATATATGCTTCATACGTCCATCCAATAAATCTTGATATTTTGCACAACTTACAGAGTATCTACCTCCTATGGCAACAGTTGAGAACAATTTCGCGTATTGCGTTCCAAAAGTAGGAAGAATTTGAAAAACTCACCCTTTACACTGTACTCGATTTTAAAATTACAAATCCAATAAAAACATTTTAGAACAAACTACGGGCTATGAAATAAGTCCCGCAAGTTAGTTCACAAGTAAAATTCACAATAAATTCGAATCTCATAATTCGAATATTTCATCATCTTTTTCTTTATAATGGTTTCGTAACCTTCCAACAACGAAGGTCATACGAGAAAGGATAGGAAAATATCGCTTTCTAAAGACAGAGAGCCAAAATAGAGAGGAGGGAAGTAAAAAGAGTAGAAACAAAGAGAATACTGAGGGAGGAGAGAAAGAGAGGTAGTTATAAAACAGGGGAGATATTAACAATTTCTCGTATCAAAATTATAAAATTATAAAAAAATATTTATAATATTACCACTAAACCATTTATAAAATATGTTGAAAAATAGGGGAGTCTAACAAAATTCTTAAGCACTCTTCGACCGTGTTGAGAAACAGACGGAAGAAAAAATGTCAAACCTATTCAACAAAATTTTTACGGGAAACGGAGTAATTATTCACAATATTGTATCTCCCACCGAGTTATGCCCCTCTGCAGGCGAAATCGTACGGCCGCCAAATTTGCGAGTGACCCGGCGGGGCCTGGTCTGCTGAGCCCGCTCTACCGGCGCAGACCAACTCCGCATCCTCCCACGCCTCCCCACGCCTCCTCGCCCCTCCCCTCCCCACCCCACGCCGTGCACCGCGCCTTGCTTTGTTCCGAAATCGATACGTACGCTGGCTCTTGCAGACCGCCCGCCCGCCCGTCCGCCCTACCACCCGTCCGCCCGCCTGCCGACCCGCTGCCTAACTGGCCTTCGCCCGGCCTCGCTTCTGCGTCCACCTCCATCCGTGGCCGCCGCCCCCTAATCCCCGCCCTCACCTCCAAACCCTCCCTCGCCTCCAACTCCATCCCCAACTTCTACCCAGTTTCCGCCTACACTTCCGTCTCTGCCCCTGCCTCCGCCCCCGGCACCGCCTCTACCCCCACCCCCTCCCCCTCTCCGCCCCCGCCTCCGTCCCCGCCACCGCCCCAATCTTCGTCCCAGCCTCCGCCCCCGCCACCACCCCCGCCTCCGTCACCGCCTCCGCCACCGCCTCAGTCTCCGACCCCGCCTCCGCCTCCGCCCCCGCCACGTCTTCGCCCCTGCCTTTGCCCCCGCCTCCTGCTCCTCGGCTTCCGCCTACACCCTCACCTCCGTCCCCGCCCCCACATCCGCCCCCGCCTTCGTCCCAGCCTCCGCCCACGCCCGCACCCCCACCACCAGCCCCGCCTACGCCCCCATCCCAGTCCCCGCCTCCGCCTGCACCTCCGCCTGCACCTCCGCCCCCCGCCCCGCCGTTGCCCCTGCCTTCGTCCCCGCCTCCTGCTCCTCGGTTTCCGCCTACGCCCTCACCTCCGCGTCCGCCCCCTCCCTCGTCACCACCTCCATCCCCAACTCCTCCACGGCTTCTGCCCCGACTTCCGCATCCACCTCCGAACCCGACTTCGCCTCTGCCCCCGCCCCCGCCTTCACCTCCGCTCCCGCCACCGCCCCCACCACCGCCTCGGCTCCCACTTCCGTCCCCGCCCCCACCCACGCTCTCACCCCGACTCCGCCCTCCTTCCCCGGACCCCGTCTGTACCTGGAGCTCAAACGCGGTCTTTGCCCGCTCGTGTAGGGTTGCTCGTCTCGACCGCGCACCCCGACTCGGGAACACGGTCAGGCGTCAACACTGAAGGCCAAAAACGTTTAACTCTTGCATTGGTAAGGAATCACAAGCTAATCAACTACGACACGAAAAGTGTTCTTATGCCCATGCAATTATTAACTTGAATTGCAGTTTTAGTGTCTAAGAATTAAAGGAAACCTTATAAATGCATTTCCAACTACAAAACAGGTAATACGAATTTAGAATAATCGAAGCGGTTGGGGCAACGTGGTGGTAACTCTAATTTATGTAATTTTTCTAAGCCAGAGTGAAATCAATGTTTATGCAAATCTAGACATTTCTCTGTTTATATACTTGTTGTGGGAAAAGTGCACGTTTGGCTAATGCCCCCATTACTCGAGTAAGGTTCACATAATAATAATAATAATAATAATAATAATAATAATAATAATAATAATAATAATAATAATAATAATAATAATAATAATAATAATAATAATAATAATAATTAAATTGTCTTTATTTGTGGCGAGGCTCAGGCCTTAAGGCCTGCTCTTCCGCCTAACCACTTTAATTAATTTACAATTTTAAAAATTACAGTTGAGGCGGATGTAATTAATATTAACTGACTTTTAATGATTCAGATGTAATTAATATTACCTGTCGTGTCGCAGAAGAAGAAAAAAATCAATTTGTGATTACCAACTACATTAATTTATTAGTATGAGCCAAATTAATTTATTTTAATTTTTTGTTTATTCTTGAAATTTTGCAAAATGGAAAGACATTATGTAAGGAACATTCTTAAAAAATGTGTAATAAGATAGCTCCCACTTATTCCACTTAGAATCAATAATTCAAAATTCGCCAGAAATGTCAATTTTCATTACCCGACAGCCTCAACTGTGAACAATAAACAAAAACAAAAAAGGGGGGTTATTTTACATTTACGTCTGGGATGCAATACTAGGGACCATTCATATTATCACAAATGGGGAGTTTAAGTCCGAAGTAGGAACAGTCTGGAAGCGTACATCGAACATTAACGGAATGAATTTGACATTAGCCGACAAGTGGTGGCTAGGGTATGTGAAATACGTTACAATGGTAGATAATAGAAGATACATTTTAAACAGGAATCAGACCAATGCTAGGAAGTTCCTGTGTCTTATGGAACACAATATCGGATGTAGCTTTTAGTTCCAAGTCGTGGTCAGTCGTTAAGTTATATCATCGAGATACCACCAAACGGAAATTTACTACATTTTACTTGACGCTTGGCTATATATTTTCGAGTCAACCCGACGAGGTTTTATTCTTCAGCTTTTGGGATGTGCGTAGAAAAATCTTGAGTCACGTTGACATGGTCAACCTTGTTGGATAATAAAATTTCCTAGATATTTTGTATCAATATACTTCTTGGGAATACACAAGATTCCTAACATTCGGACCTTAGTTTACCCAGCACTGTGTGGCAGACACCAACATTAGCCAAATGAAATCTGAATAAATCAGTTCATTGTCATTCACTCAGCTTTATCTATAGACCCCGGATAATGGGCAAATTAACCGGCTTTCCTCACATTAAATATGTTAGGTTCTTTAGCCATGTTGTTGTTGCAAATATTGAAGTTATGCACGTTCGTATAGTCTTAAGACCAAAATGTCGGGTGAGGGTTACTAAGATTTTTATTCTCGTGAAAAAAAGAACACCATCTCTTTGCTTCGTATTTACCAATTGAAGACTGAAAAAGACTGCTTATTGGTACTACTAATCATTTAAGAAACATTATTTATTCAGACTTTTACGAGAATTGCTGCAGAAGTAACAATCTTTATAATTTACCTAAAACTTTGAAGTGGATGGATGCAAACGTTCAATGCTTGGCAGTATTAATTAGTGAAGAGCACAGTGGGTAGGCAATTTTTTTTCCTGGTGGCAAATTGATGATCCTTTTCATGTGTTTTCCTCCTATTTGCACGTCAGGTCCTCTCCGTGACAGTGTTGATATAATGAAGTTACCCGCCAAAACTGGCGACATTTAGAAGAGAACAGATGCGAGAAGAACGTATTTACTAATTATTACTTTGGGCTAAACGATACATGACCCGCACCTAATAATTTATTTATATTAAAATTAACATATACAGAGAAAGATGACGAAGGTTTTGAATTTTACAGCGCTTATAATGTGATCTTGAAATTTAGTTGTTAAGCTTTACATGTCAGTGGCCGTACTAAATGCCAATATATTAGAATTCTAGGCTTAAATCCGGTGCGATCTAAATTTATAGATATAAGAAAATTTTTATTATTTATATTAAATGCATTATAAAATAACCAAAAGTTCCTTCGTAAAGACGAGAAAGAAAAAACTAAAAACTGGGCTATTGAAGCGTAGAAAAGAGGCAACTGAGAGGTACTGTACTTTTTTCTTAAATTAAACGTTCATTATGAATACTTCTCGTAGTATTCTTTTACAAAGTAGTAACTTTTGACCAACTTAAAATAAAAAATTTTCGAGTTATAAATAACTTTTTTGTACTAAATAACTAACGTTTTTGTAAACAAAAACGTATCGTTTTTAGGTTCTCGAATTACATCACGAAACACACAAACAATCGTAGTGTTTCCTTGTAATATTAATTTTCTTCGGGATCACAGTAATACGGTCATTTATAATACTCGGATAACACGAATTTTTAAAACATGAATTCCAATTACTTTGGTCCCTTTGGACTCGTGTTAATCAGGGTTTTCTGTACATACAACCGACAGCAAAGACTGAAATATACTTGGTTTTATGTGGACACACTGCATCTACATTACCTCAAACCAACTTCACGTAGCAGAGATCTATAAGCCATAATTCTCCTAGTAATATAAATGCTCTTATAGTGCATTTTTTGACAGGTTAATTCCGTGACCTTTCGAAAATCCTCTTACCGAGGCTCCGGTGGCGAGGCGTTTCCAGCGCAACTGCTCCAGCCCCCCGCTGCACGCCAACTCCCCCGTGTGTTCGGCGTGCTCTACCTGCCGTGCGGTTCCATTGTCGCATTTTTCATCATCCCCTCCCCGCCACTCTCCCCCTCCGCGCCCCCGCGGTTTGCTTCCACTCGTCCGCGGCCGCGCATTGCTTTCATCGCTCCCCGGGGCACTGCCCCTCCGCTTCCCCCTCCCTGCACCTCCCCGCCACGCCACGCCACGCCACGCCCAGTTTCCAGTCCCCTGGTCATATCTCCTCTCGCGTTGCCGTACTCCGTGGGGACTTGCCATCCCGCCCGTCCGCTATCCTCAATCCTCCGTGCCTCAACTCAGTCGGTTCTCGTCTCACCACTCATTATAATTCCCCTCTTCATTTGTTTTTTTTTCCGTTAAAAAGTTGCATCGCGTCATCTTCCTGTCACTCATCTTTCTAGAGTCGCCGTTTTTCTTGTTCCCGTGGGTCTTCTCATCTCCTCGCCATTTTCAAATTTCATAACGCTATAAACCTTCCTGATATTTGTGCGCATCTTGCATGCTATTGACTCTTCTATTCATCCCCCCTAACTCTCTTCCTAACTTGTTTCTGAATTTCCTCGTTTCTGTCTCTCAGCATCGCAAACCCTTCCTCTCCTCATCACATACCCACCTCCCTTCATCACAACCTCATCTCTCTTCATTTCTTCACCTTTCCTCTCGCCATCCAATTGCCTTTATTTCCTATGTCTTGTCTTCTATGACAGTTTACTCGTTTTTACTGCTAGCATTCCCATTTTACACAGCCCCCTCTTTGACATAATCTGTCACTTCTCTGTCTCTCTCTTTCTCTTTCTCCCTCTCTTTACTTCTCTCTAACTATCCCCTCCACCCCTCGCAATCACCTCCTAATCCAGCCATGCCGTTCTGTTTATTTTTACTCTCACTTCTTATTGAATACATACACCTAATTTCTCCCTCTCTTCCCGCTACCAATAAATCGAGGCTCATACGGAATCTCTTCTTCCTCTCCACCCCCTGATCGGGAGCGGTAGCTTAGTGCATCAACTGATGTCACGAGAGGTCCTAGGTTCGAGTCCTGACAGCGGCAGGATTTTCGACACTAGCTTTTCAGCTAGGTCGAATTCAGTCCCTGTCTGGAGAAGAATTCTAGCGGCCGGCTGCTCTGATCGGTATTTTTCCGTGGTTGCGCCGATCAACACCAGGCGAATGCCGGAACAATACCCTACCAAACAGGCCACGGACTGCGCGCGATCTGTCCTTCCTCTTCCTTGTCCTATCCTCTCCCCTTACACACACACACACTTACACTAACATTCACTACACTACCACATATTCCGGGAGACCGGTCGGGAGCTTAGAACTTGTCCCGGCAGGGGCGGTGCCCCACTGGTGGGAGAGTCCTGGTTAGGGGGAAATCCCGCTAGCCGACGGTAGGTCGGTACCGGATCTCCCCATCCAGAGGGGGAAGATCGCTGCCATATCCAGAGAAAAAGAAACATGCACTACACTAACGGGACGAATGACCAAAGCAGATTACGCGCCCGGAAACACGAAAAAATCAATCAATCCACCCACCCCCTGCTACATGTGTCTCCTCAGCCAGCCCCTATCGGCGCCGTCTTCCGTAGAGGCTTTCGTTACGCCGATGGTGCAGTGCGGGTGCCCAGTGGCCGCGCAGCGGGTGCGAGCAAGGCCAGGTGGGTCAGTAGCCCACACTGCGATGGATTACGCCGACGGACGCCCCGAACGAAAGGAAGAGGAGAATGGTGAATTGTTTGATTGAGTATTTTGTTTCCGGGTGCGATAACTCACGTTAGTAGTCCCGTAGGGTAGTAGTCATTGAAAAATCCACCTAAGAGTCAAAATGAGCTAAAATGACAGTTCGCTAAACAAGTGAACATCACATATAGTCCCAGAGAAGTATCCCTCCGCCACGAGAGCTGTTCAGCCATGCCTCTTCGTAAAGTATATGGTTATGGCTCCCGTGAAGACATCACTACGCTGAAGACTAAGAGTTTCGCTGAGGTATATGCACGTACAGGAGTCCGAGAAATATTGAAATTTAATTACGTATGTGGAAAAATCTCTGAACATGCTCTCATATTCAGTAAAAGAAAACTGCAACGAATGTTAACAGTAATGTACAACTCACCACCTAACAGCACAGGCGCCGAATTCTCGTGAACCAATACGTATCTCACACTAAAGACTCGGTTTTAAAATAAACATAATACTTATCACACAAAAAGAAAATTCAATGTAATGTTTATAATAAAAGATTTTTTTAGGGAAGAACACATAGCACTATACTTCCCAATTTCAATTATTTCTGGTGGCGCACTATATTTTTGTCAGGCGAGGACATCACAAGAGTCGAAGCCATTTACAATTTAGCCATTTGCAAACGAAGAATGGAGGAAGGAGAGTCTAATGCACTGAACGACACAACGGTCACAGAACCTTCAGTTATGTTGCGGCATTGGCTGTCAAAACGGTTCTCTCTCATTAAAATCGCTATTGCGGATGATAGGGATATTTTCTATTCTAAGAAAGAAATATGTAATTCCTTTGATAAATTAGTGGCAATTTATTAATTAATTATGTTTTAAGAAAAAATATGTAAATTCTTTGTTAAATCAGTAACAATTTATTAATTTAATTAAATGTTATTTATTATATGTTATAATTAAATAAACTAAATAAAATAATTAAACAATTAATACCAATCCACACAATTTTATCGTCTGGCTGTGGTATTTATGAATGATTGAAGTGTTTTAGGAAATATTACATTAAGGACAAAAACTTCCTAAGTTTATGCAATAACACATCATTAATTCTGTAGAATTTTGTAAGTTATATTACATTCAAATTTTGAACAAACAACTGTATAAACAGATAAAATTTATTTTCCATTTCTTTTACGAAAAAGTCAAAAAGAATATTGTCCATTTCTCCGGTCGTTTGTTCAATATTTGGAATGCATCCTTACCATTTTAAGAGTCATCTCATCAGCACCTTGGTGTCTAATGCAGCACTCCATCGAGACCTCAATATTCAAACACTTCAAGAAAAGATACAAGAAATTAGCCTCAACTACAATAAGCGCCAGGAAACCCATGCAAACCATCTAGCCCTAAACCTTTTAGACAATAGCCAAGAAATATCTCGCCTCAATAGAATCTCCCCTTTGCAACTTCCTTACCGCTTTAGTATTTGACATACACAACACAAAAGTAATCCTCCGTTTTGTGTTGTTATTATTATTGTAATATTTGTTTCCCTTTTATGTTATAGTCCTTGTGTACTGATCCTGGAAAGTACCAATGGGGGCCTTTTCTACAAGTTATTGTTTCTTTGATCATTGTATTTTATTTTGACATTGTATAAGCAATTAATTATCATCTTTACTTATTATTTCGGAATGAAATAGATTGTAAATTTTCATTGTGTAAATAAAAAAAAAAGATTTCATTCAAATATAGAACAAACAACTGTACAAACAGACAAAATTTAATTTCCACTTCTTTTACGACAAGTCAAAAAGAATACAGTCTGTTTCTCCGGTCGTTTGTTCAATATTTGCAACGCATCATTACCATTAATCGCCCGCGCATCTTCCGGCGCGATGGGCGGGCGGGCGGGCGGCCAAACGCCGGCGCCTCCGGAAGCCGGGCGCGCCGCAGCCGCGGTCGGCTGCATGGAGGCTCGCAGCCGCTGATTAAAGAGAAATCTCGATAATTAACCCTTATTTTCGCGTCAGCCCGTAATCACGCCGGCTGGCGGTCGGCGGCAAGGGGGCGCGGCGCGGCGGGGCGGGGAGTGGTGGCGCGAAAGCGCGTGCGAGGGGGGGGGGCAGTAATGAAATTGCGATTAAGTTGATGTGTGGTGCGCGCCGCTCCCATGTAGGCTGCGCTGCGATCGCTTGGCCATCCCCACCCCCACCCCCACCCCACTTTCCCGCATTGCGATAGTAGCAGTAGATGGTTACGTACGGTAGAAGCAAACCGGTTAGCGGGTGAGGTGAGGTAGGTACACATTTGCCTTTGTGTCGTCTCTTTCCCCTTTCACTAGGAGATATTTATTTACTGAAGTTTAGAGTCCCTTCAACTACTAAGGGGATTGAAGCCTATGAGTGGAAGGTAATGAGTGGATGACGGTGATAAAGATGATGATGGAATGAATCACGATGAAGCAATGGTTGAATGGGATATAGGGGACACAGCTGCATCCCGAGATAATCTAACCAGTGTTCGCTTTCTCGCAATTAATTCCACATAGTTTGACCGAGGATCGAACTCGTGCCCCAGGTGAGTGGAAGGGGTATGTGATAAGCATTACGCATCGATATCACCTTTTAGAAGAGATAAAAATATATTCACAGGCTGAAGCACAATAATCAAGTAGAACCTGAACGCTAATATGTTGAATCACTCGTCCTTTGATGAAGCCGATGTGAGGTTCCCGCAACGTCGATTGCCACCGCTCCAGCCAGGTAGCGCAACGATCGCTCGAAATTCTCTCAATGCCAAAGGTTTTGATCAATTATTTTCCGTTTCACGCGTGAACTGCTATGGTCAATAGACCCGTATGTGTAGTGCACATTTTTAGCGCGGTAGGTGGCGGTGTTCTTACTCCGCTGGATGGTGAGAACCGGCGTGGACCTATACGTCTGATTGGTTTTCCCGCCCAGGTATCCCCCACAAACGAGGCACCGCCTCTATGGGAACAAGCTCTAAACTCCCGTAAGTGTCAGAGTACGAGGAAAGAATAGGACAAGGAAGAGGGACGGTCATGGCTTGTTTGTTGAGGTAAAAAACAAACAAAAATGCAATTTTCCAAAACTTTTTAAGTAGACATATACCTTAAAGTACTGCTCCGGCATGCATGCAGCAGAGTACCGTCCTATCTGGGCTGGGCTGTAATCTCTCGTATGCGTGTTGGCGTACTGCATAAGAGTATGAGAGTCAGGGACAGGGCAGGACATGAAAATGGAAGGAAAGATCGCCCGCGGTCTGTGATATTTGTGAAGGTACTGCTCAGGCATTTGCCTAGATCGCATAAAACACGCCACGCCTTTTTCCAACCTCTTAATTGCATTGTGTGTTCAGAGATGAAACAAAAAATATTTTTTTCTTGTTGTTGGTTCAGTTTAGTTGAAAGAGCACTTTAAAATATTAAGATTTTCATGACATTAAACAAAGTTTAATAAGTTTCTCTTGTCAACATATCTTACTGCTATGTTCGTAGCGTTAAACATTGTTTAAATTTCATTCTATTGATGGCAGAGAGGGCCGGAACAATAAAAATATCGTCACACGTTGGTGACAACAAGATGCAGATTCTGGAGAGGGCGGCAGAGACTGTAAGGACGAAATCATTTCCAGGAATAAAGTGGAAGCAAAAACATAGTTCATGTTCAAGGATGGAGAAGGTAGGGGAATTGATCTGGAAGTTTAACAGTAAAGAAGAGAACGATAGAGTGGAAAGAGATGAAGGCAGGAACTGAGCGAAGAGTTCTGAAGTGGAAGATAGGAAGCAGAGAAAGCGTCGAGGTAATGACACAGTCTAAGAGAAAGATGGTGAGGGCGTGAATGAGAGCAGGACAATAATTATGTGGAATGATGATCTAAGCAGAGGCGTCGGTGGGAGAAGCTGAAGGTCAGGAGATGGGTGGATGAATGGGAAACGATGGCAAGAACTGTTGATGAGAAAGTTTGCAGAGACATGTTCTAGACACTCGGCTGAAATGTTGCAATAGGGTGCAGTTGGCGGAAACGTAAGCAGGAGTTGCGGGGGCGCGGAAGAATAGAGTGAGAGAATACGGAATGAAGGGTAGGCTGTGGAGGAAGAGAGCAAGAAGGAAGTAAGATATTCGGCGACGAAAAGCGGGGTAGGAATAACGATACGGATAAGACATTGGAGCAAGAACAGAACAGCGGAAAAGGAAAGTGGTGAGGACAAGAATGGAAGCAGGAAAAATTCGATTGATTGAATAGTAATTCTGGGTGCGTTAACAGTTAAAGTCATTAGTCCCATCGGTGTATAGGTGTAGTGCATATTTTCATCGCGAGAAATGTCGATGATCTTCCCCCACTGGCTGGCGAGATACAGCACCCACCTACGTCGGCTTACGAAGTGTGTCCTCAACCAGGTACCTCCCACCAGCGGAGCATCGCCTCAGCCGAGATAAGCTCTGGTCTCCCGACAAGGGTGATAGTGTGAAGAGCAAAGAAGAGAAAGGAAAAATCTCGCGCGGTGCATGTTAGTGTGTGTGTGTGTGTATAAGGGGAGAGGATAGGACAAGGAAGAGGAAGGACAGATCGCGCGCGGTCTGTTACACGTTTGTTAGGGTACTGCTCCGGCTTTCGCCTAGTGTTGATCGGAGAAACCACGGAAAACTACCGACTAGAGCAGCCGGTCACTAGAATTCTCCTTCACACGGCTACTGAACTCGACCCAGCTATCAAGTGTCGAAAATCCTGCCCCCGTCAGGACTCGAAATCTAGGACCTCCCTGTCAAAAACACATCAGTTGAAGCGCTGGGGCACCGTTGCTGGTGGGGATACTTTGAGAGAATCTACGGCTCAAGCAAATACCTGCACATGGAAGGTTGGAGGCCCGGACGGAATAGATGGCAGGATGGATGGGCGACGATGGCGGAGAATGAGGGCAGAATGGAAGACGGGGGGTGGGGGCGCGGGAGTGGAGGGACAAGGGGGGGAGTGGGGGGGAGGAAGGGGAGTGGGCGGGGCCAGAGGCGGCCGCGGCGCAGAGAGCGACGTTATCGCTTGCGCTGGCGAACGACGTGTTCATTACGCGTTTTTGCTCGTCCCCAGCGCAGTTTATGGACTTTTGTGTCGGTGCGTTGGGTTCCTTCTCGATTGAACGGGCTGCTGGAACTCTACGGTGAACAGGAAAATCTAACATATTAACAGATTAGGAAAGTTCTAAATATGTTTTCCAAAATTTCACCAATAATTACTTTTATTATTAATGTGCAAGTGCACATATGCGTGAATATTACCTTTTTTTTTTGTAAACTAAGACGCTTTAACACACATTTTTTTCTGAATTAGGAAATTTGTATGACGAGTTCTTCACAAAAATTCAGTTTTGCGGTTTTAAAAAGTTCAATTTTTTTCATTGAATTTTCGATATTTTGCGAATTTGATGGAATTCATAAACTAAATGTTACAACTCACTATTAAACGTTAATAAACTAAGAGAAGAATTTCAGTAACGTGTAAAAACTTCTCAAAAATTAGTTTCATTCTATACAGTTATACTATTTCCCTTTCATATATCAAAGTAATTTTTCGTTTTTAAAAATAAAGCATTTGTTTGATAATTTTCTATTAAAATTAAAAAAAATATTACATTTTCTTCCTAAACCAAATCCAAAAATTTATATCACGATTATTGACATAATATTCAAATTCTTCGCAGTTCAAAAGCATTGCAGAATATGTGCAAAGAAAAATGAAAATAACACCGTAATTTGATTCCAGACCCATTTTTTCTCACTTTTTATTACCATTTTTGTCATCCACTCTATTTTGAAGTGCGTTATTTCTAAAGCAAATATTTTATTTACATTGGCTCGAATTAAATGCTCAGACATTCACAAAAATAACACAATCCACCCTCTCTATCCTCGCCTACCACATCGGAAATGTTCTCCTAATGGATTTGATTAGCAGTAAATAACTTGGAGAACGAACCTCATATTTCCACTCCACGAAGGACTTCAACCCGCCATTTTCATTACATTAGTCTGTCTGTTTGCTTCGATATCGGCCAGCCTGTCTCTGCGGCGAGTGGTGGCATTGCAGGACGGTGGGGGCGGGCGCGGGGGCGGGGGTGGGGGCGTGGACGGGGGCGGGGAGCGTGCCATAGATCGAGGACGGCAAAAACCACAGACATTCGGCGCAGAAGTGGAGGTGGATGTGGAGGTAGATGAGGAGGAGACGGCAGCAAAAGTGGTGGCTTCGGAGGCCGAGGTGGAGGTGGAGGTGGAGACGAGTGCAGAAGCAACGGAATGGGTGTAGTGTAGTGTATTGACTGATTGATTGATTGTTAGTGATTCCGGGCGCGCCAACTACTAGGGTCATTAGTCCCGTACGTGTAGTGCGTGTTTTTTCTCGGGAAGTGGTGGTGATCTTCTCCCGCTGTATGGTGAGATCCGGCGCCGACCGAACGTCGGTTAACGGGGTTTTTCTCAAACAGGTATCTCCCACCAGCGGGGCACCGCACCAGCCGGACAAGCTCTAAGCTTCTGACCGGTCTCCTGGAAAATGTGGTGGTGTAGTGCATGTTAGTGTAAGTGTGTGTAAGTAAGGGGTGAGGATAGGACAAGGAAGGAAAGGAAAATATATCGCTCTATCTGTGGTCCATTTTTTCGGGTTCTGCTATGAAATTTGCCTGGATATTGAAGAAATCACGGAAAACTATCGTACAATCATTCGGTAGCTTGAATTTCTCCCCAGATAGCCGGTGTGGACGAAGAGATGAAGGGAATGGTGGTGACAGCTCAAATTGAGTTGGGGAGGAGAAGACGGTGACGAAAGTGATGACTGCAGAGGCCGAGACGGAGATTCAGGTGAGGGCTGAATACATTGGCGGACATGAGACAAATGCGGTGGGGCAGGCTAAAAGAGGAAAAGAGAGAAGCGGACTTGGGAGTGGTCGTGGAGGCAGAGCTAAAGGTAGAGACAGAAGCGGAAGCGGAGGTAAAGTAGGTGGAGGCAACGGAGGCACCAGAAGCAATGGTGTGGATGAAGGCATAGGTTAAAGTAAACTGGAACCAGACTTCTCAGGTGATGATGTTGGATGATATTCATTTTCGATCAGTGGTCTCATTAAAAAAACACCAAAAGGCGACGAGTAAGAAAAGTATTGAAGATATTATTTTGATAAATTACAAACAATGATTTTCAGTATTTCCCTTATGATTATTAGTGAAAAATTAAAATAACTATATAGTAACGTTTTTAGACTGCTCGTTTCGCCATACTAATTTTTGTAGTGTGACCCGCATTGCATGGATGTATAAGACAATGTGTTCAAGTGGTACTGACAGAGGTTGATACCCGTAGCGGTAGCTCAGTGCATCAACTGATGTCACTGCAGCGCCTCTGACCGGGAGGTCACTTCCGTACCATCTCCCGGGAGTGGGATGGAGCTGAACAGAACAAGATTGATCGAGCTGAGTGAAGAGATGGTGTAAATTGCATATATGTATAAATTCCCTTCCCTTTCTATTAACTGACTATGAGAAATACATGTCTGGGTCATGTCGTGGTACATCCATTATTGAACTGAATAAATGACAATAATAATGGTTGTACATGTCAAGCCAAAAGTTTAAAATTACTAGAAAATAAAAATTCGAAGAGGGTGTGGTTCTCTATGAGTCCCGACTTGGAAGCTTTACAAGCATTCTATGTGGAAAGTGAAGTTAAAATTGATATTTCACACAGATCCCACAACAAAGCAGAGTAAAATTGGCAATTTTGAAATATACAAGGCATATTATAGAATAACAACATAATTTCTACAAATTATAATACTACAATTTCAATAGTTAAGTTTCAAAATACTACATTTCCCCCCCCTGAATCTTCTAACTATTTTTATTTTCATTATTATTATTATTATTATTATTATTATTAATAATAATAATAATATTATTATTATTTTCATTATTATTTTCATTATTATTATTTTTTATTATTATTGTTTCCATTATTATTGCTATTATTGTTATTGTTTCGGTACTCCAAACCCACGAGAAGGGAGAACGGAGAAGTCTCAAAAAGCGTGGGGAAGGGCTCGAATGCCGGACAGCAGGGCCTGACCGCCCGCGGAGGCGGCGCAAGGGGGCACAAGGGGGCGTGGCCGCCTCCGCCGGAAACACGCCCCGCGCGATTATGAGCGCGCGCCTCCCCAGCGGGCCCTATAACTCCCAATTACACCCGTCCGCGGCCGCCGCCCCCGCCCGCGCACCCGCCCGGCCGATGAGCGGTATATTGCATTCTTGCGTCGGCGGGGTGCGCCGCCGCCGCCGCCGCCGCCGCCGCCGCCGCCGCCGCCACCGCCGCCGCCACCGCCGCCGCCGCCGCCGCCGCCGCCGCCACCGCCGCCGCCGCCGCCGCCGCCGCCGCCGCCGCCGCTGGCGATGGCGGCGGTTGCTCCGCCGCGGCCGGGGAATCCCCCGCCTGCCACCGCTCCGCCGCTCCATCACGTGTTTACTTTCTTCCTTTGTTTTTCTTGCTGCGAAGAGCGCGCCACACCACGCCGCGGTCGACGCCGCAGCGCCGGAGAAATAGAACGCGGGGGAAGGGCGGGCGGGCGGGCGATATCGACTGCGGGAGGGGGCAGTAGTGGGGGGGGGGGGGCGACAGACGGACAGACGCACCCCGCGCCCTCTGACTTCGCGGCCGCGTCGGCGAACAAAAAAACATCGGCCTCGCACTGCCTATCCCGTCCTTTCCCCTTTCCTCCAACCGTCCTCCGCCGTCATCCCTTCTCCGTCCCGCCTCCCCACCTACCCACCGCGTGCGGCGTGATATACGAGCTCGTAATGGAAAAAGAGAGAAATATCGAGCATTTCTGCCAATAGGACGCTAAAATGAATCCATGGACAGTAGATTACACGTCGGCCAAGCGAGGAGGGTCACGTGGTCGCGCTGAAGAACTGGAGATGCCCGCGGGGCGAATTGGTGCGAGTGAGCGAGCAAGCGAAAGGAAAAGAGAACGAGAGATAGAGAAAAATCCGGCACTATTTATCATATAAAAGAGTGTAATTTTCCGCGATGTAGAGACATTGAATTTTTAAATTAGTCATTTCAAAAAACTACTCGATTCCGCAAATCCGTAGTTATGCCTCTGGCCTGAGAAGAGCTCTGCAATAATGTGAAATTAAAATCATGGCAGTTGAAAGAGGGAAAAAAAGAAGTAGAGAGTGATTGGAATGAGGCACAGGAGGGGGGAGCGTGCGGTGAATGTGGGGAAGGTGGAAAGGGAAAAAAGGGTGAGTTGTGATAGGGGAGTTTGAATACAGAAGTGTAGCGAGTTCATTGAATTCCTTTACGTTAAAGGGTTTGGAATTTCAACTGATCTGCGCACGTGTTTTTGTATTTTTTTTTTTCGAATTACATTAAACCTGCTATAGGGATGGTATGAGCATCAATGTTTTGAGGTTCCCAGAGTTTAATATTGAAGCTCTTGGAATATTGTGCATGTTTCGATGTGCTGGTATATTTTATTATAATTGTTAGGCTCGCGTTCATCAATTTTCAGAGATGGATATTCATAATTGGATCGTCGAATCAAAGTGTAATTATCCGAAAAATGATGTGACATTTGAAAATGTGGTTTAGAGTATCCTTCTGCTCATTACTTAAAATTGCTGAAGTTTCAGAAAATGCTCGACACGTAAAGAGAAATATGGCCGCGATTTGATAGGATTACTTAGAACAAAAACCGTCTTCATTCATATCAATATTTCAGACTTTTTATACACATTCTGTTCTATGTTGACATGAAATGTTCTAAGCTGTTGAGATATCTCGAACATTTTCATTCTGAAACACCTTTGTAAAACATGATAAAGTAAAATAGTAATAGTCAGTCAAAATCGAAACTGCTTCTATTATTTTTGTATTCTTTTCGAGTTACTGAGTATCTATCAATATCACAGATACCTCTCAGGCCGGAGAGTGTATTGTTTTGTTTCAATATCTGTACGTATTGGAAATTAGTAATATAGGTATTTCATTGGACTGACTGTATTCTATTTTAGATTTTGAGAATTGAAAACTAAACTTATCAGTATCATTGAGTTGTATGACTTATTTAGTAGAATATATTTTGTGCTATGAAGATAATTCATGTAACATTTTTCCAGACTGTCTCATTTAATGGAAAAATGTTTCGTAAAAAGCTCTAAACGCTCTTTTTTTATTAAGATGTAAAGTACTTGCTAATACTGTTGTATTTCAATTTGAATGTAATTCAATAAATGAAGAAATTTTGAAACGTATTGATGCAAAAGGTGTTTAGTTTCTGACTAGCGGCGACATTCATCAATTTCTAGATTCTGAAGTAGTCAGGGTACTATTTCACATATTTTCCACATAAACTGTAATGAGAAATACAAGTTTCCTTTAGTGTAAAAAAAAACTCACTGCAATTTTTTTCGAAATATATTAAACCTGCTACTCTACACCAATATCTAATTGAAATATAAACTTGTTTAATAACATTTACACAGAGCAATAAATGTAGATTTTAGAAAATATCCTGTTCCTTGTTTGGAAGGCAGTGGCCTGAGAAATGTTTCGAAAGAACATTCGAAGAATAGACGCTTTCGAAAAGAAAATAAAAGCAAATTAAATTTTTCACGGCCCAGCTCTCCCAAAACATATTTTCTTCAAAATTACGGGATCATACTGTTCCGCGATAAAAGCACTTGCTCTGTGCTGCACTTTGTACACCAAAAAGATTCAACCGCCCCAGTCCATTGTGCCCCAGTGCGTTGTCGTCCAAGGGGACAGATGAACTCGAAAACAGCCCCATGAAAGCGCGGACGCGCCCGAAACAAACGCACGGCAAGCGCGGGTGAGGAACGACAAAACTGTGGAACGGGAAGAGCAACGCGGCGCAACACCCAGTGTTTGCGAGGGTAAGAGCGAGAGGGCGAAATGCAGGGAAAATGGATAGGTAGAACAACCCGGCGAAAGCACTGGAAGCAGAGGGGAGGGGCGGCAACAGAGCGGGAGAATGATGAAAATGTGGCAGGATGAAAATGTTAGATATATCAAAGTGGTGATGAAGAGAACACAGAGGATGGGGTGTTGGAAAGGGCGAGAAGAGCTAAGATAAGTGAAACTGGAGGAGGGCGAATTTGGAGTGGCTTGGTGGGGTGGGGTCGGGGATATGGGTGGCGAATGGGCAGAGTCTCCAAGGTGAATGAAGGAAAGTGGGTGGGAATTATGAAAGGGTGACGGTTGGGAGAACAAGATGGCGTCGGTAGCCAAAGGTGCAAAATGGTGGCAGAGTGGAGAAATTGGGGAATAGGGGATCGTGACATGATGGTGATGGGGAGAGTGGAAAGAAAGCGACTGGGCGTGGAGGGTAATGGGGCGGGGTGGCCTACAGGGAGGGCAGAGTAACGTGAATATCGAGAGATTGGTAAGGGCAACATGGCAGCGAGAGTGACATAGCAGGTGGCGTCAGAATTGCAAGGGCGAGAGGTTGTCGAGACTGTGCAAGACCTACGAGGGATAATAAATAAGGAAGCGAACTTGGACTATGAACTGGGGCACAGTGAGTTTGCGACGAGCTGAGCGCAGTGCAAGGTCGCGGATGAGCGGAACCCCAGCAAGACGGAAAAGTGGGCGAAGCGAAGCGGCCTGAAAAGCAACGTGGTGGCAACAGCGCAAGTCGACCGGGCGGGCAACCGCGGTCCGGGTGACGGCGACACCAATGTGAGCCTGGGGGTGACGAGGGGGGCGTGGCACTGACTGCGGCGCGCAGGGATGGGAGCTGCGCGACCGAGCGGGGGGACGGGGAGGGGAGCGCGTATTTTGTGCGTTTCGCGTCGTAATTTCCGCATCCCGGTCGCGTGACATCGCGCCCTCTCCCCGCTTTCCCCGCCCTCTCCCCGCTTTCCCCGCCCTTCTCCCATCCCCGCCCCCGCTGCCGCCACCGCTCTAAATCACCATCCGCCCACCCGCCCGGCGCAGGAATTCCAAACCGGCGCGGTGTGCGGCGCAACGGCAGGGCCGGCGGCGGAGGCGTTGGCGGCGGCGGAGGCGGCGGCGGCGGCGGGGGCCACGGCGGGGGCGGCGGGGGCGGCGGCGGGGGCGGCGGCGGGGGCGGCGGGGGCGGGGGCGGCGGCGGGGGCGGCGGAGGCCAGGGCGAGGGCGGGAGCGGCGGAGTGCGCCGGGATTGCGCTGGGCGGTGAGGCGATCATCTCGCTAATACTATGAGCCCGGAGCCGCCCGTACGTTATCATTGGCGCCCACTGGGGGCGTGCATATTTCGCGAGCGGGGGTGCATCCGCCCGTGTAAGATATAAATGGAATAAAGAGCTACTACCTGTACTCTTGAATGAAGGATTCTGTCCAGAGCATGCACTAATATTTAACATCCCTGTTTTGTAAAGTAAAATTTGATGTAAAATGAATGAAGTAATAAATAAACACTCACGATTTATAGAACTTAATATTTTTATGATTTTGTACTTCAGATTTAAAAATATCAGAAAAGTTCAGGTTCATTTTTCAAAGTTTGATATCTGAAAGATTTAGTTTAGGAACCATTATTTTTCATAGGTTAGTAAAATTATTTTTTCCTTGACTATCTCATGAACTCTATTTGTTCTATATACCTCGAGCTGTCCGTATGTTGTCATTAGTGCCTGTTGGGGGCCGGCGCATTTTGTACAGTCAGGTGCATCCTTCCGTGTAGGACATCAATTCGTTTAGAGCTAGTGCTCTTGAATGAAGTATTCAGCTGAGGGTCACCGATTTAGTATCGATCACCGATTTTTGATTTGTAAATTTAACTGAGGTATAAAGCGATTCAATGAATAAGTCACAATTAACGACTAATTGAATCAATTATTTCATTCAAGTTATATAAGATTGAGATTTAAAATTACGATTTCCTCGAGGTTTAAATATTTACTTTTTAATTTTCTTCGTGTTTTACTTACCAACCATTTCCTTAATTCTACAAGCTTCATGTACGTTGGTGGCTCTCACTACAGACGTGAATGGTTTATCCGCTCATGTAAAACATTCATTGAATGAAGAGAGACTTTATGTTTCAGAATGCAGGGACAGGGACATTTAGTACAACTCAACTCTAACATTTAAAGAAAATTATGATACAAAATGAATGAGACATAAAGATTCATTATCAACAAATATCTTATTCAAAGCTTTTTATTTATTTTCGGGATTTATTCACATTAATTCAGTTTGATTTTTTAATTGCGGAATCCACAAATTCTTTTTCTGTTTTCTCACACGTTTGGAACTTTTCCTTCCCAATAATCTCTTTCATTCTACGAGTTAACACCTGCTAGTATTGATACCCTTTGGGGTCTAGCATATTACGGATGTTGGCTAACACTGTCAGTTATAAATGGAATAACCTACCTGAGATTTTCTTCAATAAATATTCCATGGAGTTTTGGGCATCTACACTCATTTAATTCTGAATATCGGAGGTAAAGGGCACTACGTCACCTTTACCTCATTTTGCAGGACAGCAGTTCAAAGGCGTTATAATCCTATGTAAGTGATGGTCAAGGTGATTCTTCGACTGCTAACTTCTTTTTGAATGCATTTTGGACGTACGTCTCAATGCTACCCGGAAAATCAATGAAATCGGAACAAGTGTAATGAAATACTCGATTTGAGCAAATCACTGACATAGTATTCTCGACCTCCAAATGGTGCAGAATTATAAATTTTTCTATTTAATGAAACCTGAAATGTAAGGAATTATATTACTTTTTAATATCTTTTATCTTCAAAATTATAACGTGAAATGTTTTGTTAGTTTATAAATGTTCCGTAATAAAGGCAAGGTTTTCCTGAACATGCGTTTAAAAATGTTACAGAGTGATTTATATATTGTACATGAGCAATATTTTCATTCGTTAAATGATCTTATTGAACACTATTTGTTCTATGGAAATCGAAAAGCCTCCATGCAGTCCGATAATTTATTTTCAGATAGTTTTAAAGCACTTTTTGTGTTATTAATTTTCTAGAAAGTAAGAATATTTTTGTCGGATAAATGAATAGTTTTGTCATTTAATAAAACGAATGAAAATGAAGTTGAAATGAAAAAGCAATTTCTCTATTTTGAAGTGTATAAGTTTTGCAAGAAACATTAAGTCGTTATTGTATAAAAACTCAAAGTATTTTTTTCATGTGGACTATAAATTTTCTGATTAATTTACTAGAAAAAAATTGTGAATTTAAAATAGAAAATTGTTTCAAGACACAATATTTTATCACATTTAAAATATTATTTTTTCACTAATAATAATTACAGGAGTGGCAAATGATGTATAAACTACAGCGATATAAAACGTATAAACAAAGTTTTAAAAAATGTATAACATACTATCAAATTATTTATGTATTTCGCCTAAATTTAATAAACTGACAGAAAATTATGAAATAATATTAAAAAAGACTTCAAGAGCAACGCAAATATTTAGAAGCATCATTTACATACTACATAAAAATAAGAGGAACCGAACCCTGTTGAACACGCGAACAAAGTACTTCAAATTTTTTAGTCCAGTAGGCCTGCCCTTGCTTCCATGGGGGTGTGCATTAAAATCTCATCAAAGCCGGCCGCGCAAAAAGCAAACTAAACGCGTACGAGCATTTAGGAGGATCTGACCCGCAAAATAAAATAGCAGCGCGGCGCGCGGGTGGCGGCGTTTGCGTTCTTATCTGTGGCTCCTTCCGCTAATCTGGCCCAAACAAGCGCCTATCTGAATGGGGGGGGGCTCGGCTCCGGGGTGTCGTCGGCGTATCAGCGTAGAACCGCCCGGGCGGGCGGGAGGGCGGCCGGCCGGCCGGCCCGATCTGCGCGCGCTCTGGCGGGGCCGCAGCGGAAACACCCCACCCTCGGCCCCGACCTCGATGTCCTATCGCTCGCGCCACAACGCCTCCCCGCACACCACGACTCGTCCCGGCGAGGCCCGATTCGCCTCGTCCTGTTTCGCCCGGCGCCGATGCCACTATTCGTACGGTTCGCCATGCCCCGCCCCGGCCTTGCTGCCAGCTCCGCTCCATGCTCCGAACTGCCTCGTCTCGCCCCGTCCCACAATCGCCCAGCCCTCGTTCGAGTCCTGACAGCGGCAGGATTTTCGACGCTACCTTTTCAGCTAGGTCGAATTCAGTCGCTGCCTGGAGGAGAATTTTAGCGACCGGCTGCTCTGATCGCTAGTTTTTCGTGGTTTCTCCGATCAACACCAGGCGAATGCCGGAGCAGTACCCTACCAAACGGGCTACGGACCGCGCGCGATCTGTCCTTCCCATTCCTTGTCCAATCCTCTCCCCTTACCTACACACTTACACTAACATGCACTACACTCCCACATACTCCGGGAGACCGGTCGGGAGCTTAGAGCTTGTCCCAGCAGGGGCGGTGCCCCGCTGGTGGGAGAGTCCTGGTTAGGGGAAAACCCCTCTAGCTGACGGTAGGTCGGCGCCGGATCTCACCATCCAGCGGGGGGAAGATTACCGCCATCTCCCGTGAAAAAAACATGCAGTACACTAACGGGAATAATGACCAAAGCAGTTGACGCGCCCGGAAACACGAAAAAATCAATCCATCAAAAACCGAGCCCTCACCCCCCCCCAGCCCTCCAGCCCCTAGCTCCCCCCAGTCCCCATCCCTCCCAGTACCGTCCAGCCCCGCAAGTACCACCTCTCCTGCCTTAACCCGACCCCATCCACGCTATAATATTGTTCCCTGCGTCCCTGCCATCACTACTCTATGCCCCGCTCGTCCAAATTCTCTGTACTTCACCTTTCTGCTTCTCTCTCTGCATTCCCTCCACGCTTTTACAGAACTCGACCCACTCCATCCCGCTCTACTTAACTCCTACCTGCTCCTCGTCCCGCTCCACCTCGCTTCATTTTCGTCCATCTCGCTCCAAACACTCCTGTTCTCATGTTTCGCCTCTATTACACTGTACACTTATCAGCGCCTGTTCCGATCTGAATTCATGTCATTCCTCGCTTCTCTCTGCTCTCCTCTGCTTCTCCGTCTCTTCTCTCCCGATCGTCCCTCCTCTCCTCGTCCCGCTCAGCCTAAAATATTCACCTCCCGCCCCTCTGGGCTCTGATTTACTTGCATTCTTTTATTCCATTCGTACCATATGTGGTCTTGTTTGTCTCCCATCTCAACGCTTCCGTCATTGCCCAGGCCTTTCATGTGTCTCCTTAAAAAGTCGTTTCGTGCTTTCCTCCAGTATCCTCGGGTGTCTGCTTTTTCTTCGCTTCATTCGCTCCCTCCCATACCACTCGCCCGTGCCTCTCCCTTCCCTTGTTTACACCATGAAATCTCTCTTTTTCCATTCCATTTCCATTCTAATCCTCTTTTTGTTTTAATTATATTTCTATTGTTTGGCAATTTTGCCATTCAATGTGTTTTCTTACTAGTGTTTTGGTTGTTACATTTGGTTTTCAATTACTTATTTCGTTTAATCCCTTTCATTACTTTTTATCATTGTAAACTCTGAATCATGAAGGATACAGTTGATTCTTACTCTCATTACTCCGCCATTTACACCATTTTCCGTATCTGCCCAGTGTGTCCTTGCCCCATCAATATATTTACTCCGCTTCCTCTGCATTAATTCCGACCCACATATTCCTCTACAGCTCTACTTCTCGCCTCGCCTTCCGTAGACGTTTGATCAATCCCCTGTACCCTGTCGATTTCTTTCTGTCCTCGTTCTGTTCGTTTCTGCCCCGCCCCCTCGCGCCATATCTTATTGTACTGCTTGAGCCGCCTCCCGCCTCGAGTGGGGCGGTCTGGAGCTGGCGGCCGCTGCGGAGGCTGGGCCCACAGCAGAACGTTCCCCTTTGCGCGGGGCCTCTTCTCGTCTCAGTTGCGGTCATCGCTGGTGAAGCAATGCTGAGTGGAATAAACCCATCTTCAGGCCCAAGGTCCTTTTCTGATTCTCTTATCCTTCAATTCCTTCTTATTTTTCTTTAGTATACTATCTCCTTCGTCATTCTCCCTCTTCTCAGATGCGTTCATAGCTTGCAATGCAGTGTTTAGTGTTATAAACCCATCTTCAATTCCAAGGTCATTTTCTGATTCTTTCATCCCTCAATCCCTTCTTATTTTTCTGTACTATACCATCTCCTTCGTCATTCTCCCTCTTCTCAGATGCGTTCATAGCTTGCAATGCAGTGTTTAGTGTTATAAACCCATTTTCAGGTTGAAAGTCGTTTCCTGATTCTATCATCCTTGATTTTATTTTTATTCTCGTTTGGCATACCACTCGTCATACTTCTGCTTGTCCGCGGTTACATTAAAATACATATTTCCTTGTTATATCGTTTCCCTTCATCGCATTCGCACTCTCGTTTCTTTCCTTTTCTTGTCAGTCACGTTTGCCAATCATAACCTATTTGCTTCATTTTTTACATTATATTAACATTTCATATTTTCTTTTGAACTTCATTTGTTGTACTTTTGTTATATTTTTCTCCTACTTTATTTTATGAATTTTACTTTATCATAATCTAATACAATTGATCTATTATTTTTCCACACCAAAATTGTAAAAATTAAATTAAACCTAAATGATTCGCTATAGTTTTTACGATTAATCACACCTTTGTTACCGAATGTTTAGGAAAATTTCTCGTAATAATTTTTATTTTTGTTGTACATTTTAAGCGGTATATATATATATATATATATATATATATATATATATATATATATATATATATAGAGAGAGAGAGAGAGAGAGAGAGAGAGAGAGAGGGGGGTAGAGGGAGACGGAGAGGGAGAGGGGAGAGAATGGGCAAGACCGGCGGTATGTTCGGGGCACCGAGAAAGCTACTACGCTCTATGCAAAACAGAGTACCCCCCGTAATAGCGGTGAAGTGGAGATCAAAACATTGCACCAATTCATGTCTGTACAGAGCACGTCCAACTGGGGATCAAACTTCAACGCGGGCGGGCGCTGGCGAGGGAGTAAAGGCGGCGCGGCGCGGCGCGGCGGTGCTGCGCCCTGTCTGCGGCGCGAAGGGAGCGAGGGTCGACGCCTCGAGGGCTCTCTCGGGTCATTAGAGCCAACAGGAGACCAGGCCACGCCCGCCGCCGACCCGCCCCCACGCTCGGGATAACTACGGAAGTCCTACGGACCCTGGCTCCAGCACAGCACCGTCTCGGGAACACCGGCCCCCACTTTGACCGCCCCCTCGCCTCCCCACTGCCACGTCACAACTCGCCAACCCCCTTTCATGCCTCTCCCTTGCCAGTTCATTTGCCCTTCTCCACAGCCCACTACCTAACTCATCTGTTTATGCATATACCACTCATCTACTCACCTTTTAGCTTCGTGATCGTTTGATAATTGTTTCTTTGTTTCTCGTTCGTCGTCGCACTACTTGCCGTCAAAACAGTTTAGAGACTACTCTCCTCGTCGTGTACGGCCTGGCTGTTCCAAAACTATATACTAATATTCTTTGGTTCTTTCATTCTCACCACCGACACACGCCGTTTGTCAGTTACCTCGACACACCATAAACGAATAAAGGTGGTTCGCGCCTCCATGCCCTAACTTGTAATCCCTCCGTTTCTCTTCTCATTCTACCAGTTTCGGCAATGAATTACGAACCCCCCATATATATATATATATATATATATATATATATATATATATATATATGGGGTTCGTAATTCATTGCATATATATATATACGAAGTAGGGTCAAAAAGTACCCGGAATTGGTTATTAAAAATGTATTAAAAATATTTATAACATTCTTACATTATTTCCCTTCAAAATACTCTCCTCCTGCATCTACACATTTATTCCACCGTTCATATAATTGTTGGAAACACTCTTGAAAGCCGTTTTTTGAAAGTTCCTTCAGCCGCTCCGTCGCATTTTCAATCACCTCTGACGAATCAGCAAAACGATGTCCCTTCAATGCCATTTTTAACCTTGGAAACAGGTAGAAATCTGGTGGTGCGAGATCGGGAGAATATGGAGGATGTTTCAGAGTGGTAACATTATTCTTGGCAAGGTATTGTTTCACCATTAGGGATCGATGTGCTGGGGCATTGTCGTGCAACAAACACCAGTCATTCTCTGCCCATTTTTCAGGTCGTTTTCGTCGAATTGCATCTCGTAGCCGTTTTAAGATCTCTGTGTACAATTCTTTATTTACTGTTCTCCCTTCAGGAATAAAGGAAGAACGGCATATACAACTTCACCAATTCCAACCACTACTCCACCTTATCTCAGCACTAATCCACCTTATCACTAATCCACCTAACCGTATCACTACTCCACTTATCCCAAACTCTACACAACCTATCTCAAAAACCACTCCATCTACCCCAACCACTCGCGGGCTATTCTCTTCCCTCCAGACCACTTCTCACACCAACTTCCGTCAACTTCGCTTCAAGATCCTCTTCACATTTCTTTTGGACTCGGCGTCCCCTAATGCCCGTCCTCACACATCCCTGCGCCACCAGTCACTCCCTTTTACGGGTTCTTTGAACACTCGGGATGGCCACGAAAGTTCTGGGGATATTCGACCTTTTCGAATGACAAGAGTTCAAATAATGTTTCAGTCGTTTTGAGTAAATTGATGTGAAAGTTTCGTAAAGGCACTATTATGCCATCTATTCATCCGTTTACAATGGTGATTTTTACAGTGATTGTTCGTCAACAGACTGCAGCACGACCAAGTTCTAAGCACAAGTCAGATAGAATATTTTCATACTAATATCTTACGTTCTTCAATTTTGTCAGTTAGAACCTTGTAATTACAAAGGGTTGTATTGACAACGGCTGAAAATTGCGATTCTACCTTCTCCATTTTTCCACATCACGTTACCGCGCAGTATGCAGAACCAGAAGACTCCTCCATTGTCTTGATCGATTGATTGATTTTTTCGTGTTTCCGGGCGCGTCAACTGCTTTGGTCATTAGTCCCGTTAGTGTAGTGCATGCTTTTTCTCAGGAGATGGCAGTGATCTTCCCCCGCTGGATGGCGAGATCCGGCGCCGACCTACCGTCGGATAGCGGTGTTTCCCCCTAACCAGGATCCTCCCACCAGCGGGGAACCGCCCCAGCCGGGACAGGCTCTAAGCTCCCGAACGGTCTCTAGGAATATGTGGTAGTGTGGTGCATGTTACTGTAAGTGTGTGTGTAAGGGGAGAAGATAGGACAAGGAAGAGGAAGGAAAGATCGTGCGCGGTTCGTGGACTGTTTGGTAGGGTACTACTCCGGCATTCGCCTGGTGTTGATCGGAGAAACCACGGATAACTACCGATCAGAGCAGCCGGCCGCTAGAATTCTCTTTAACCTAGCTGAAAAGCTAGTGTCAAAAATCCTGCCGCCGTCAGGACTCGAACCTAGGACCTCCCGGTCAGAGGCGCTGCAGTGACATCAGTTGATGCACTGAGCTACCGCTCCCGGTTCCATTGCCTTGCTTCGACCTGCTATATCCCTCATGCATGTGACGGTATTTCCGCGTGTGGTTCCATTATCAACTCAGTAACATCAGGCCCCTTGTAAGACTGTGTCAAGAAGCGGTGTGTTTGCATTTGTAATCCTTATCTTCAGTCTGCTTTTCGACATCCACCACATATTGAATCGTTCCTTTTCCTCATCACATTCGTACAAATATTGTCACAGGACATCGCGTTCAGTTATTTTGGACTTGGTAATAATGTTAGTGATCATCTCAACAATAATGAACCAGCTGGTTTGTTTCTTCAGCTGGTCCTCAATAGTTCCTGCGCAGCAAAACGATTAATTGTTATCTCTTGTGAAAATCTCACGAACATTTCGTCTGTTCCATTCGTAATCGTAAGCACTTTCAGTTATTCTCGCCCCTACCCCATCACTCTGCCCCGATTGCCTCCAATACTTCCTTCATCAACCTCTGCCTACGACTCCGCCGCCACAACGACCTCGGCAGAGACGCTTTATTGGATTCCGACGCCCACATTCCACCTTCAATCCAACGAAAGGGGCGGCCATTCTCTCATTGCAATTCAATACTCCTCTTTCTGACGGCTTTGGTCAAAAGTCATTATTAGCTTACTTCTGATCAACATCTCTATCCCTGGCTTGTTCCCTAAAATAGCGCTGCGTTCAATATCCCACCGCGAAACAACTACATGAATCGATGGCATAAATACAATAACTCCCATTCCCGTCATTTCACATCATCGGTCACTTCAACACTTCGTCTGCCAACTCCGACCGTAATATAAAGTTTCTCTCTCAATAAAATATTTCATTGTTGCTATTCATTATCATTATTACGGTCACTATCATCACCGTAATATGAAGTTTCTCTCTAAATAAAATTTCATTGTTGCTATTCTTTATCATTTTTATGTTCACTATCATCATCATTGTTATTATTATTATTCATTATTTATTGTCGCTCTTGGTGGTGCAGTGACTTTAAGCAACCTCAAAATCCTAAGGATGCTAGTTTCAATCTTACGTGGGGAATGTGTGTTTTTTCACAATGTGGTTATGGTATGGTATACTCTGACTGCCACACGTATCACCCACAAACCATCATCCCAACCATGTCAAAACAACCTTGGTGACTTCACTATAATATTTATTGATCCAACAGTAGAACTAAAGAGTTTCCTCGTCACAGTTTCTTTTCGGAATAAATTTCATTGTCCACTCATCATTATTCACTCTGCAATAATACACTATCATCATTAGTCCAGTAAAAGGAAATGAGAAACCACACCATACCTTTCCTGCTCTCCTCCCTAATGTTTAGACAGCCTGCTCTGCTCTACATTAACATAATAACCACACCTCATTATTCCTGCCATGCAAAGCATCAACAGGCATGTTGCATAACCAAAGCACTCATCGATTTACCGAGTTCCCTTCCCAA
Source organism: Teleogryllus occipitalis (assembly GCA_011170035.1). Taxonomy (NCBI): domain Eukaryota; kingdom Metazoa; phylum Arthropoda; class Insecta; order Orthoptera; family Gryllidae; genus Teleogryllus; species Teleogryllus occipitalis. Next base: position 199,000 of record BLKR01001807.1, on the reverse strand, counting down.
AAATGGAGACTCCCTCGAAAACCACAACGGGAGAGGTGGCTCAGTGCATCAATTGATGTCACTGTAGTGCCTCCGACCTGGAGGTCTTAAGTTGGACGACCTCGACGGTGGCAGGATTTTCGACACTAGCTTGTACGCTAGGTATAATTCAGTCGCTGTCTGGAGGGGAATTCTAGCGACCGGCTGATCTGATCGGGAGTTTTCCGTGGTGTCTCCGATCAACACCAGGCGAATGCCGGATCACAACCCTAACAAACGGGTCTCGGACCATGCGCGATCTTTCCTTCTTCCTTGTCCTAACCTCACCCCTTACACATACACACACTAACATGCACTACACTACCACATATGCCGAAATACCGGTAGGGGACTTGGAGCCTGTCCCGGCTGGGGTCGTGCTCCGCTGGTGGGAGATATCTGATTGGAGATAATCCCGCTAGTCGACGGTAGGTCGGCGCCGGATCTTGCCATCCAGCGGGGGAAGATCACCGCCTCATCCTGATGAAAAAGTGTTCACTACACTTACGGGACAAATCTCTTCTGTAGTTGACGCCCCCATAACTATCAAAAATCAATCAATTGAAAACCACTTTCTCTTATCGTACTTTCACACCTCCGTATGCCGTTCTGCATATAGGTCAGCCCCGGTACTCACAATGTAGCGTGGGAATACCCCTCTCTGCAGACACAAGTCCTACACTTACGGGAAAATCTATCTTAGGGATTGACACGCTTGAAAATACGAAGTAATCAATTATTTCATTCACTTTTACCTCTAACGAAAGCACCTATACCTTTCCTGAGTTCGTAATAACTTCGAAATGCCCAACTGCAAAACTACCTCCACGCACTCACTTTCTCAATTCACCATTTTCACCTCCACCATCACCACCACTTTTGCCGCCTCCGCTGCCGCTGCTCGCGCCACCGCTGGAGTCGCCCCTAATGTGGGCATTATCGCATTTAGTCCGGACAAAACATTCCGCGGGGTGCGCCGGCGGCGGCGAGGGCGGCGAGGGCAGCGGCGGCGGCGGCGTCCGCTTCGCGTGTTAGGGATTAAGCCCCAGGGGCGCTCCGAAGGGGCAGGAGGGGAAGTAGCGGAGGGAGGGGAGAGGCAGAAGTAGGCTGCGAACGCCAAGACGTGACGCTGTAAAGGGACTGCGGGAAGCGATGCGGATGTGGCCGGGTCGCCGCGGCCGGGACGAAGGGAGGGGGAAAGAGAAGGGATGGGGGAACGTACACGGGGGACGAGGCCCAAATAGGAGAATGGAGAATGGGAAGGGAAGATAAAAATACCGTTAGACTACACGCACGTTTTGGGGGCAAAAACAATCGACTCATGGATCGGCGTGTGACTAAGAGCTCAGAAGAACAACCATTATATAACATAGCTAAGAGAGATAATTTTATTGTCGTAAAAGACAAACTGAAGCACCGGTAAAAATATAAATTCGTATTTATATTGAAGGTAATATTACATGCAACCACGATAAAATAGTATGCCTGTATAAATATTAGTATTATGCCTGCCTTATATTGTCTGTAAAGAAATATACAACGATTAATGTTTTTGTAACTTCTCACAAAAGAAACGGGAAACCTATAAGAAGTAGGACAAGATAAAGAATGTTGATATTCATCACTTACAAACTTTTTCGCATACCCCTTCCAAAAAAAACCTTCATGAAAACATATTGAGAGTTCCATCGCATACATTTTTAAAACTCTCTCTCGCAATCTTCTTGAGACGGCGCATGTTCAAAATTGAATTATTGAAAGAAATTTATGATAGTTCTTAACACATCCACACTCGGTTAGCAAAAAACAATGATAATAACGCCACAATGAAAATACAACTGAACATCTACTGTCAGTGCACAAGAAAAGGGATATACATGTGGAAATAAAATATTTTTCTATTAAAGAGTTGATTAACGTAGTTTATAAGACAGCCGGTATATAGAACAAACACCATTTCGTTGCAAAATAGCGATTTCCCTGCTCAATAAAACTTATGCCGCGTAGAATTACAATATTATATTTACTTTTCTTTTGTATATTGGGAAATTCCTCATACCATTATTAAAGAACGTACTGCCTTAAAAGCAATAAAATTTTAATTATTTTATTTTACTATATTATTTAATTATTTTGTAAATAATGTAAAGACAAATCAAATCAATACTAAGAAATAAAACTACTCGTAGTTAAGAACAGTATATGAAACCATACAAATTAAAACTACCTGCTCAAGAAATATAAATCTGAACTACATCAATATTCATAACATAGAACAAGCGGTTCAGACTAATACGCACTTCAAAAGCCCTTACATACATATAACGAAATCCCGCGTATACATTTTTAAAACCCGCTCTCCCCACGATGACGCACATTAAAATCAACATCGCCGTCAACCGTTTCGTCGCCCGCACGAAGCTCCTAAATCCCGAAATGCCCCGCCCCCTTCCGCCCGTTCCACTCGCCACTCACCGCGTCCCAGGAAGCGCGCCACGCCATCGCCGACACGTCCCAGAACCAATATTTGCAAAATCACATTTCCCGCGCGCAGCCTGCGGGAAACCGCCCACATATTCAGCAAGACTACGAGATATTTGGCGCGCGCGACGCAAAACACGAGCAGCAGATCCGCGGCACGTGGCAGATACAAGATCGTAAGGCGCGAGGGAAGAGACACTGGGGGATGGAAAGATGGAAAAGGGAAGAATAATTTAGAGTTAAGTCTGGAATGGTTTAAATCATGTTATCTACGATTTAAATCATTGATTTAATCACGATTTATCAAATAATTTTTTTTAAATCAATGATTTAAATCGTGATTAAATCAATGATTTAAATCGTGATTGAATCAATGATTTAAAGCGAGGAGACACCGAGGGATGGAAAGATGGAAAAGGGAAGAATAATTTAGAGTTAAGGCTGGTATGATTTAAATAATGTTATCTACGATTTAAATCATTGATTTAACCACGATTTAAATCAAAATTATTTTATTAAATCAATGATTTAAATCAAATTATTTAAAAAGCAATGATTTAAATGAAATGATTTAAAAAAATCAATGATTTAAATCAAATTATTTAAAAAATCAATGATTTAAATCAAATGATTTAAAAAAATAAATGATTTAAAAATATCAATAATTTAAATCAATATTTATTATTTGTAATATTTGAAAAGATAAATGTATTTTAAATATTGGTAAAATAAAAACTACTCAGATAAAAAGAAATCAAGGACAGTGTTGATATAAAGAGTATATTATATTTTTAACAAACCTTTTCACATAATTGAACACTTTTCAGAAAATAAAATACAATATAATATACAATAAAGTGAACAGAGTTATGAAACGAAGAACAATAAACAAATTTTGGTAGAGTTATATACTAAAATACTTAGATGATCAATAAGTTTATTAACATCATTTAATTATCTGTAAATAAAGTCATTTAGCAGCAATAATGCCTTAACACACTCCAAGTTAGTTTTCAGAAAAACGCGTTTGAAGCTTCAACGGTGTTCATAATTCTAGATCTGTATTAAAATGTTTACTAATGCCACAGCTTGATTTGCTGGCCATCATAATGCAAAATAAAATATAATAATAAATATATCGTGATAATAAATACAGAACCAATACATTAAATGAATAGTCTAGATAATTAAATTTACGTTCTGAATGTTAACTCAAAACATAAAACAAACCCAAATAACTCTCATGAAACTCATTTTATAATCAACATCTGTGCCCTTAGTGCAACTGATGCGCAAATCAAAATATACTTCTACTCGTTTGTATAAAGCGGCGTGGCATCTAAAATATTTTTATTCTCATTTTCTTCATTCTATCTCTATATTATCATTCTAAAAATAAAAAAAAGTTCTAAATGAAGTTTCTTCTAATAGTCGCAAGAGGTTATTCCCCCAGCATATTTATCCGAGCGTCCGCGTTTTGCACCAGAGCCGGTCACAGGCGACCTGAGGTAGAATACATAGTTGGCTCGCAGGTCGATTCCTTTGCACCGTCAAAAGAGGAGACGTCGTGTAGCTAAAGCGACGTCATTAGGTGCCCGATCTCACGAAGCGATTTGAATGGGAAACGGGCACGAGGAGGGGGGGGGCGAGGGAAAAGCGGGTGCTGTGGGAGGGCTGCAAAACAGTTGACTGGGTAGGAGGTTCACGTGTAAAAAGGCTGCAGGCCAACGGAGTCGAGCGTGGGAGAGTTCAGAAAAGAAAAACAGAAGTTTCATTTACTCTTAAAATAGAAAAAGGAATAAACTTACATATTCGTTATGAACGCGCGTATCGTTTTTAGAATAATACTGAATTCTTGCTTGCATAGCAACTCAAATAAAATCAACGCAAAAAAATTAAAAATTCTAGAAGACGCCTGAATATTGGAAGGAAAATATTATTTACATAACCAGTTTTAAAGTTTTCAATAATTCAATAAGATTTAATCTCATTTCAATTGGCGTTATTAATATTATCACAAGATCTTTACGCATGTGTTTATTTCGTAAATTACCATTACGTATTTTTCAAATAATTCTAAAACATTTATCAAATAATTCTTAATTGTGAGAGAACGTTAGATAACGAAATATTTTCAAAAAAATGACCGCATTCTACGATCAAACGATATTAACTGCAATCAAAAGTAATTCGTCTAATGTGCACAATAAGAAGTAGCGCTTAAAAACTATTCAATTTTATTTAATTGTTAATTAATGTAATGGAATATGAAAATCAATGATTGTTTGTTCGTATTTTATGCGCTGCCGTACCGTTCATCCGCTGACGATAAAACTCTGCTTGCACTTACGCGAAGAATATAGACATCGTACAATAGGAATGTGCGTGTATGTGTCGCGCATAGAAGCGCGTTGATTTTATGCGTTTACGCTGACTCAAGCGCCCATCGACAGAAGCTCTACGGAATTCACCGAACCCTCAAGAATTAAGCGCATCTTTGCTGCATATTCTGTCCCCGCAATTATGAAATATCGGTCGGAATTATTACTTGAACCTTATCAAGAACAAGAAAATCCAATTTCTCCGAGGCAGTGTCATAATGAATGCCCAAGTGTGAGAGGGAACGTTTTAACAATAAGATACTAGACAACCACATCCAAACCAGGACACAGAACAAACCCTTACTCGCGAGAAAGTCTTTCATATATTAAATTTTTTTGCAGAGCGTTGCGTAAAACGTGATTAAGAATCACATGATTAGTAGCGTGTGAAGGGTAATACTTTGCAATATGAAAGCGTTTCCGAGTCTAGTTAATTATAAAATTCAACCGACAACTTGGCTTCCGAGCGTTACCAGGAGTCGCGAGGCATGATTGGGGGAGGGAGCAGAAAGAAGTAGCGATGCGGGAGAGACGGCCGTGGACGGAAGGAAGGGTTGATTGATTGATTGATGGTCCCGGGCCCGTCAACTGCTACCGTCATTAGCCCTATTAGTGTTGTAAAGGTTTTATTCCGGGAGGATGTGCTCTTATTCGTTCTCTGGGTCGTGAGATTCGGCACCGACCTAAATGCTGACTTGCTGGGTAATTACTTCTCCAGGTGGCGCCAATAAGTTTAAATGCATGAATAAGTATGAAAACAGAGGTTTCAACATAAACAGTTTATTCTGCTTTACAGACGTTACAATGAAAAATATATTTCCAATTACACAAGAAACACGCCAGGTGTTCCACTTACCAGTAAGAAAGTAAAAAGTACATTCGGGAGATGTACCAGTTCGTTGCAATATCCACAATTATCCGACGGGAATAACCAAGAACTCGGAGTAGTTGGTTAGCTGTCACAATAACGATCATTTGCATACAACTCAGTCACAAACTCTTCAGTCTTTTGTGTTACCGGGAGGACCATTATATACCGGTGGCCATTTCTGCCCCAGACTCGCTCTCGTAGCTACACGTTCGATGGAACGGGTAGTACCTCGTTGCTCCGTGTACTTTAATATAGAGCGCGCGACGTTGGCTGTGAACACGGCATTAGTGTGTGTGTGTGTGTGTGTGTGTGTGTGTGTGTGTGTGTGTGTGTGTGTGTGTGTGTGCGAGCGTGTTTGTGGAAAGGGAGGGGATGGGACGCGAAACAGGTAGGAAAAAGTCAACGCGGTCCGTGGCCTGTTTGTTAGGGTACTGACTCCTCCGGCATTCGCCTGTTATTAACCAGAGAAACCACGGATTACTACAAATCAGAGCAGGCGGCTGCTAGTATTCTTCTCCAGACAGCAGCTCAACTTGATCTCACCATATAGCTAGTGTCAAAACTCCTGCCACCGTTGGGACGCGAACTCTAGGAATTCCCTGTCAGAATCGCTGCAGACAACTGCAATGCTGGCTCGTCTAGTTCCGGTCCTCTCATGAACTAGAGGCAGTTTAAACTCATATTTTCAACTCAAAATAACGTTTCGGTCAAACCGACTCTTTGAGCTCTCGTTCGTCAATGGGAAACGTCGGTTTCTCCCACAAGTCATCATTGTGGTTTTCTATTATTAATTCCTGGAAGACACGAGGAAGGACATTGTAGGAGGATTATTTAAATGCCTTTCCGTATACCCCACAAAACACCCGTAAAGGACAATTTTATGTATTTAAGAACTAAGGCTAAAGGTACTTAAAAATATAGTACAATAATTTTCAGCGCGTTTGTGTTAAAGTTTTGCAGTGTTAGAAGTATGGTAAATACATTTAAATTTTGAAAAAAATTCTTTACTTGTGGACCTTTCCGATTGGTTTATTTAGTTATTCCGGCACGCCAGCTGCTAAGGTCATTATTCCCGTCAGTGTAGTGGATGTCGTTTCTTCGAGATGTGGCGGCGAATCGTGAGATGCCACGCCGCCCTACCGTCGGCTAGCGGGGTTGCCCTCTCAACCAGGTATCTCCCAATCAACGAGGCACCGCCCCAGCCGAGACAAGCTCTAAGCTCCCGAACGGCCTACTGGCGTATGTGGTAGCGTAATGTGCATGTAAGTGTGTATGGATAAGATAGAAATGAGGATAAAGCAAAGAAAAGGAGCGAAAGATCGCATCCGTGGACCGTTTGTTTAGCATTCGCCTGGCATTGTTCGAAAATAACACGAAAAAAAACTGATCAGAGCAGTGGGCCGCTAGAATTCTCCTCCAGACAGCGAATGAATTCGACCTGTCTTGCTAGTGTAGAAAATTCTGCCACCGTCAAGACTCAAACTTTAGGATCTCTCGGTCATAGTCACGGCACTGCAGTGAATCAATTGGTGCCTTGAGCTACCTACGCCGGTGGTAATGTACTCGAGATGATTAATGTGTGTAGTAAACAAAAAAGCACTTTCTCTTTTTCTGTTGCTTTTGTTTGCAGTATCTCAGGTTCACTCTTTCTTCTTTTACACATAGCGATCTTTCCTCGAATCGTGAATGTGAAGAATGGACACCACTTTTCGTTTCCTCCTACTTTATCTTGTAGTCAATTTCTCGCTCACGTCTTACACAAACGTGACTCAGCCAAATAAAAAACAAAAGAACCGCAACTGTGTTTGAAATACCCACAATTTGAACTTACAATCTAAACAGACAAACAAAGCACTTACGTTTCATTTTTTTTCAATACATAAATTACTTCGAATCAAATACATAGAATACTGCCAAAAATTTCAAACATTAGAAAGGAAGTTTTGTAGCTGCTCAAATCTAAAGGTGAATACACGTATTGCAGTATATTAAAATACTCAAAAACACACAATTATTGATTGTGTTTCGATCGTAATACCGAGTCTGCGGAGTGGTTTTTCATATAATAACATCATACTTTATCCATGTATTATGGTTTAAAATCATATAAAAATTCTATATACATGAGCAAAGTTTCCCATAATTTAATATATTCCTAACGCACCATATTCAACCATAATTTTATCCCCTCCACTCCACAGCTCTAGTCTTCTCATATTGTAACTCTGGAAAGGTGAAATATATTCCACTAACAAACAGAATTAACTGTTCACATACCTCAACCCAAAGGAAGTACGGTTATTTTGCAAAATTCTTCTGGAATGAAATCAATTCACAGGCTTCCAACAATAACAATTATATTATTAGAAAACTTTTTACACGATTACAATTTTATGTAATAGTCCCTATGAACAATATGCGCTAACATATGCTACACACATGCTAATTAACATTCAAAATAAATCACAAACCACTTTTCTCAACTTTATCAAGTTTAAACACAAAAAATTCCTCAATACTTTCAAATATAAAGCTTTGTTTTGTACTTCAAGATTAAAAGTACCCTCAATCAATAAAATTCACTCGGTTTTGCGTAGCAACTAAACAAATGTTACGACATATTTTCAAATTTAATAATTTTCTCTTGGGAACGTTATAATCTATTATGATCTAGACTGAGTTTACATTATTAAGTGGATGTGAGGCGGATGTAACATAACAGGTTTACAGATAGATGTGTTTGTTGTGTTATAAACATTAATTCTGAATTCCTTCACGTGTAAATAAATTGTTGTTCAATCTGTTCCCATGCGTATTAAAAAAATGAACTTTTTCAGCATTCCATTTGGTCTCGATAATGATTACGACAGCTCTGATTGCTCTTAAACATTTCATTGTTTCCTTTAGACTGAAATTTATCTACATACTTTATCTTCATTTCTGTGTATTTAATCTTATACACGAGAGAAATATCGACATGATATTACTTTTTTTTTGAAGAAGGCAATACTAATAAGTCGATTGTATCTTGCGAATGTTCTGATCGTATATTACAATCATTTTGATTATTTTCATAATATTATAAATAATAGTATTAACAATAACGAAAATTTTAATAATTTTATATAAACATAATATTATAATAAATATAATAAATATAATAATAATAATAATAATAATAATAATAATATTAATAATAATAAATTGATAAGAAAATTAACATGCAATGAAAATGTTGTTGTATCTACGAGTATTCCATATGTCAGTCTATTTATATTGTGTAAAGATAGCACAAGAGCGTTGGCGGGTGGAAGTGAGTGGCTGTCTGATGAAGCTTGCACGTGGGGCGTAGGGTGGGGGCGGGGGGTGGGGGTGCAGGGGGGCCAAGGCAGGTGGCGCGGAGGCGGTCTGGATCTATACAAATGAGTTTCGACCCGCGCGCCGCCCTTTCACTGCCCCCCTCCCCGCTCCCTCCCCCGACTCCGTCCTCCGCCACCGCCCCCTCCATCGATTGCGCGCCCCGCCACGAATTAATAGCGGTAATTCTGCGTCCGCCTCCGTCGCCGCCGCCGCCGCCGCCGCCGCCTTCTCTCCGCCAGAACGTCCTGAGTTCCCACTTCCTCCCTCGCTGGCTCGCTCGCTCGCCTGGCCGCACTGGAAGGGACGTAGTCGTTGCCAATAAATAAATAAATAAATAAATAAATAAATAAATAAATAAATAAATAAATAAATAAATAAATAAATAAATAAATAAATAAATAAATAAATAAATAAATAAATAATAAATAAATAAATAAATAAATAAATAAATAAATAAATAAATAAATACATAAATAAATAAATAAATAAATAAATAAATAAATAAATAAATAAATAAATAAATAAATAAATAAATAAATAAATAAATAAATAAATAAATAATATATATATATATATTCATGGCATATATTGTGTGATTTCTAATGTTGTTGTTCAGACAAGTTGTCTTTATTCCATGTGATTGTGTTTATTGTAGCCCTGATGAAGGAATTACATATTCCGAAACGTTTAGAAACTAATGTGTTTCATTAATTGACCGATTCCGTGATCCATTTTCCACAATATATATTTCACGTGTTGGTGCAGGACACCTAAGGGTACAGGGTTCAAAAACCTCAACTGGCAAAAAAAAGTGTTCTTCATAATACGAGAAAGAATGACGGAATAGGTCATCAAGAGCTTTTTTAAAAAAAAAAAAACATGGAAATAATAACTGCAGGTAAAAGTACCCTATTTAGAATCAGAGTAAGATTGTTTACCAAATAATTTGTTTTTCACATAACTTAATAATTAAATTATTTGCAGGTTGAAAATATAATACTACTCTTTATTTACTTTTACTTTATTCTATAGTACTTGTATACTACAAAGGGAGTTCTATAATGCTGTAGCAAAAATGGGGATTTTTCGAGAGAAAAATTTATATTGTAGGCCTCGATTTTTGATAATGAAAAAATTGGACAATATTTGTCTTGATGTGGTAATTTATTTTATCACGTTGTGCAGTCAGCATCCATGTTTTGGGGGTCCTTGATACCGAGTTACGGCAATGACTGTTTGTTGCTCCCTGAAGAACTCTAGCGGCTAATCCGTAAGTAGGATTTTACATCAAAATTTATGTTACTTGGTTGATCCGGCTGATGTGGCCCCTTAAATCCGAAACAAAATTTCTAAAAGTCCTTTCCACAAACTCTCAAGATCATTTCATAATTTTCCCCAAAACGCTGTTAAAATTTCTTTTTAGCCGTTCAACCTCCGTGCTGTGAAATGTAGTTCGACTATCTAAATTTCCTGGCGATGATCGGGATTTGCAACGAGTGCTTTGCAGATGACGCTTTACTTAAATACCTGCAAATGTTTATGTGAAAAAGAAAGGTACTCTGTTTTTTACGCTTCTGGTACTGTTTCTCGAATTCAAGACAGCTTAGTCAAGGTTTGAGGGCACTTACCGATTTCCAACAGGAGGCCCAGAAAAAAATGTTTATATCCAAGCTTTTATTGCAAAGCTTGTCGGAACATTTTGATGTAGGTTTTTGCGGCTGAAGAGTAGACAACAGTGACTTCTGCACCAAGGGCGTTATTAAGGTTCTAATGATAGAGCGGTGACAAAACGTCCGAAGGCCTTTGGCCCGAGGGTTTTTTGACACTCGAGATCATTAGAACCAGTTAACGCTCGTGGAACATATATGGTTTTATTTTCTACCTAATAATATTGATTTAGATTTTCTAATTAACTAGATAATAATTTTACTCTGTCTTTGAATATTTTGATCCCACAAATCGCTTTCATTATTCCCTCGATAAGAGAACATGTAACATCATTCATTGTTTTCATATTTCCATCGTAACCACGATCCTCTTGATTCATGTAAGCAATGAAGTGTACGTACATGAAGCTCCATATCGAAGGCAATACCAAGCAATAACATATCAGTAAAAAGTAAACAAATTATTCGTCTAGATCGGTATACAAATTATATATATGATAGTATGATAAAAGTGACATTTTATTGTGAAAGTAGGAAATGTTGCGACATGAGGTCGATAGTCTGCCATTTATTTTAATTCAAGTATACAAATCCCTTAATTAGTAACTATGCTACACTAGGATCAGTTGTAGATACTCAGACGATATTACTTTGTTTTATATTAGCATTTGATCATTGATCCTGCATTACATAGTAGTGCTAAAATTGAACTTTTAACACGATTTCCATGCCCTGAACGTACCTCTTTTATTGGTGAATACCTAAAAAAATATTTTGGTTAAATGAGTGAAAAAAGCATCGCAGTTATCGATAGGTTAAAAATGATTTTCTAATTTGACTTTGAATTACGCGAAATCTAGAAGCACTATCAGAATCAATAAAAATGTGTATATTAAGAAATGTTATGAGCTCTTAGAAACTTGCCAGCTTTGACCAATCGCCCAGTTCTCACCGAAAAACTGAATTTGCAATTTGACTGAGTTCGACAATAGATTTCAAGGATCTTTCACTGGAAATGAGAAATGTAGAATTCTTACAAACTGAGGGTATTGATTTGTAGCATTTCAAGGAAGAGAAATACTCAGAAACCTACCAATTATTGTTTCTTTTTCATAGGTTACATTTTTTAGGGAAACGAAAGCCATTTATATTTGTACACGTAAGCTTCTCCCACTCGAGTCAATGGCTTCTTGGCTGTCCGGGAGACGCCACGTAGTGGGCTGAGAGGCCGACGTTTCGCCTGTCATATCGCAGGCTTTTTCAGAGTCGTGACATCGCTTTGCCATTTACATTGTTTACGTTGTCCTTTCGGTACAAAATATGATACAATTTACCACAAGTTCTTGCTATGATTTGAATTATTAAAGCGCCTTTGGTTATGGATAAAGAAATTGGGAGTATTTACTGAAAAAATGAACTTTCAAAAATACATTTTGGAAATTAATTAGTTCATTATGCGTTAGTATAATACAATTTAATATATTCCTATATTATGAAGACCCATCTACGTCTGATTGCCATAAAACTGTGGTGGGTTTTTCCATTGAATACAAATTCGAAAAAGTTATTTTTTTCTTTTAGAGAGACAGACAACAAATAATGTTTTTTAAATGAATTGTCATGCATGTTATTAGTTATGAAAATTTAGACATTAATCAAAATCGTCAAATATCAATAAAATCAAAATTTATACAACAATCTATGTAGCTTCCCTCACTTACTTGGTCACTCACGGCTCCATTTATTCTTTGATATAGCTAGTGTTTAAATATTTCTTATTTCTTTCTGAGAATTGAGAAGTTTCGTGGACAGAGGAGTAAACACATAACAAGTTGCGGTTGTCAGAGAGAATTGGTACCACCTGTCTATGTCGAAACGGTCCTGCAGCTGTTCAATCAAAGTTTTATGATTATTTTGTCATACAGAGTGACACGATTGAGTTATTGAGAACACAGCATTCGAGACTTGTTAATCTCCCTTTGCTTCTTTTACACTTTGCCCTATATAATCAGAGTATATAAGCCGCTGAAACTATACAGGTGTCACAAGGAATGACCGGTGTAGAAACTGATCAATAACTGCACATCGACTTTGCAGTGAAAACAAAGTCATTGATGTTGTTTGGTCATAGTATACTTATGGACTATATCAACTATCTAAATTTCAACACTTTTTAAAAATTATCAATTCCTCTCTTCTAGCAATCTTTGATAACTCTCATAGCTTCACAAAAACATCATAAACTGACTATTTCACAAGTTAGCTTCATAGAAGCCGACACAATTCTCAGTGCAGCAGAGACATTCGAAAATTGAAAGTTTACGCACTGCAGTATATATATTATACCTCCATAATAACAATAATAACAACAACAACAATACATCCTCTGATACACCTTCAAGACAATGTTGTAAAACGTCAAAACTTTGAAAGTAAATGTGCGGGAACACAGTAATGATATCGAATTACCGAAATATAAAAGTTAACACAAAAAATTAATAAAATTTCAAAAATTCTTTGAGAGTTCTTTGATGAGGAAGAAAGAAAGTAATATCCGAAACACGTCATCAGAAAGGGACATGAACGGACGAAGAATAACCGAATTGAAAGCAAAAGGATAAGAGAATGCCTTGAACAACGTATGACATGTTTAAAAACAGGTATTCACTTCTGCATCATAGAAAGAGAATAACGTTTGTGATAAGATTACTTTCTGATTGGAAACGAAACTTCTCTCTCAGAATTTCTGATGGAAAACGGTGCAACAGTCGCATTAAAGGAAATTCTGATAAGAATTGAAGTAACACGCATTGGATTCAACTTATTTTTCCTTATAGTCCCTCCAAAATTAGCGGATTGCCAGATCAAGATTTTGCTCACAAAGTAGCATATTTTTGCTACATTTTTTTTACTTTACGTCAAGAAACAGTTAAAACTGCGTATGACGTGCTATGATGAGAAGTGAATTCTGTGCACATTTTCAAAATTCTGTGATCCCTACACTAGGTCATATACTACTAGGAAAAAAAAACTCCCATGTAATAAAATCTATTTTCAAGGATAAATAAGCAATAATACATACGAATTATGGTAACATAATTTCGCTGTTTGAACTCGTGGATTCACACAAACTTTCCTTGGAAAATAAACGACAGGTCTAATAATATTTATAAGCCCACAACAAAAATTCATCAACTTGAATTAACGTAAAAAACGCAAACACGCAAAAAAATATTAAAATTAGATGTGCACATTTCTAAAATATGTATCTACGACGCGAAGCAAAGAGATGCACTCATTTGTTTCCATCGGAAATGTGGGCTGTGGTACTACATCTGAAAAATCTCACCAGATTATTTTATGGAAAACAAGAAAAGCAATAAAAAGAAACCAGTATTAATTGATACGTAGAAATCGGAATGAAACATTTTTTCTTAAGAGGATTTTCTTGAAATGCAATAATTTCAGTTGTATTGACGTCAATATTTAAAAAACCTATTTTGATACCAACAAGACTATCGCTGATTTCTGCAGCTGTTGAAGGAACTTAAAAGGATACTGATGCAGGATAAAAAAATACTGACGTCAGCGTCAGGAAGAAACAAATTCGGGTAAAAATCAACCATGTATTTTAATAACATTATTCATAATTCGTGCAATGACATATTTTAAGTTTGTTTAATTCCACGGAATATATTATAAGTTGATTTTCTATAAACTAATTTTTAAATTTCTAAACTTGTTTTTAGACTCTAATGGATTCGAAATTTGAATGACTCGAAAATTAATAAATCTTAAAAGTTTGAAGCCTAGAATACAAACCCAAATACAAATTGAATCTAAATACCCACAGGCACAAACAAACGAAAGAAGGAGTTGAGGAGCACGCGAATTGCACCGAGGCGAAGACGCCGATCTGACATAGCCCGGGTACAATCGCATTACAACTGACTGCAGTCTTCAAAATCACCGGATGAACACAATACCAACAACACGCATGGAGACGATGGCGGAGTTGTTGACGATGACGAAGACAATGATGACTCCGAGGGCGGCGGTCAAAGACAGCGGCGCTGCCCCGCTTCCACCTCCACTGCCGGTATTAGAATCAAACAGGCGAACGCCGCCGCCGCCGACTTAGTGACGGCGGCAAAGGGGGCAGCAGGCGGGCGAGGGCGGCTGGGATGGCGAGGGGGGCTGGGGCGGCTGGGGTGGCGGGGGCGGCGGGAACGGCGGGGGCGGCGAGGGCGGCGGGGGGGCGTCGGGGCCACGGGGTCGTCGGGGGCGGCGGGGGCGGCGGGGGTGGCGGGGGTGGCGGGGGCGGCGGGGGCCGCGGGGACGGCGGGGGCGGCGGGGGCGGCGGGGGCGGCGGGGCGGCGGGGCGGCGGGGGCGGCGGGGGCGGCGGGGCGGCGGGGCGGCGGGGCGGCGGGGGCGGCGGGAATGGCGAGGGTCGCGAGAGTTGCGGGGGCGCCGGCGGGAGCGATAATGGAGGCAGCGGAGGCGATGTGCAGACAATTACGCGCAGCTCGGAGATATTGTGCCTCCCGCAGCGGCGCAGCCGGAGACAAACAGGGCGCAGTGAGATCTCGCCTTGGTAGTTCCGCGCCTGCGGCTGCGCGCTGAGGCGGCGGCGGAGAGGGGGAAAGGGGGGAGAGGGGTCGGGAGGTCCGCCCCGATCCGGCTTCGCCCACGCTCTCTTCCCCAGAACCAAGTCCGCTGAGTAGATTCCTGTGAAGATGTTGCAGATAGATATAAGGCAGAAATGATTTTCTAATTTCAATTTGAACTATTAATTGAAGTCTTTTGAAGACTACTTGAAATCTAATTGGGCTATTGGTAATTGATGGAGTGATTGTTACTGATTCCAGGCGCGTCAACTACTATGGTCATTGGTCCCGTACGTGTAGTGCGTGCTTTTTGTGATCGGGAGGTGGTGATCTTCCCCCGCTGGATGGCGAGATCCAGAGCCGACCTACCGTCAGCTAAGTGGGTTTTCACCGGCCAGGTATATTCCGCCAGCGTGCACCGCCCCAGCCGGGACAAGCTCTAAGCTCCCGGCCGGTCTCCCAGTATGTGTGGTAGTGTAGTGCATGTTAGTGTAAGTGTGTGTGTGTAAGGGGTGAGGACAGCACAAGGAAGAGTTAGGAAACATCGCGCGGGGTCCGTGGCTGGAAGAGCACCGCCCCCTCCCGAGGAGAATATTTACAACGCTTACGGAATTGATGACCTTAATAGTTGCCGCGGACGAGAACACGAAATAATCAATCAATCAATCCAATCACTCGTTCACCGTTCGCCCTCTGCCCACGCCTTTCACCTTCACTTCCACGCAGCTCTCTGCCTGCTTCGCCGCCTCCATCGCCTTCTCCCCGAGAATGCTCTCCTACTCGCGTTTTCCCGTTCACTCCCTCCTTTGTGTACTCCCCATCTACGTATCTGCCCTTCCACATCTTCGACACAACATATTTTCGGTATCCACCCGTGTACTTGTTCACTTTCTAAAAAATAGGAACTTTTTTACTTCCTCTTGTTTAGCTCTCTTCGTCTGTCCTCCCCTTCGTTTTTTCCCTTCCACTCCGTCCCTCCCTATTCCTCTCGTTGATTCCTCTTTGTACATTGTTTCTTCTACATTTTTATAATCGCTGTGCTTCTGTTTTGCTACCTCTTCTGCTCTCGTACGCTCTCTCCCAATTTTCATTGTCCCTATACCCCAGAACACCTTATCTATTGGTACCATCAATTTAGATCAATGCATAGAAACACATATACGTATATATTGCAAATGTATCGGATGCACGTATGTATCCATCAATCTGTCTCTCCCCCTCCTCTCTCTCACACACACAGACACTCTCACACTCAAACACACTCATTCACTTGCCGCCTTTTTTCATTCGGAAGCCCTCGAACGGGGAGGGAGGGGGTGTGTCTTTTCACAGTCGGGCGCGCTGATTGGAGGCGCGCGCGTCCCAAATGACGCGTACGCCCGCCGCCACCCCGCCCCCTGCCGCTACGAAACCGCACCTGTCGAAGCGACGCGGGAGTAATTAGAAACTTAGCAACCCCCGCGTCGCTGTTTTACACGGCAACTAATTAGGGAGGAGCCCGCCGAACGGGGAAGCTCCTGTTTTCAGCCGCCGTCGCCGCTGCCGCCGCCGTCAAAGCGGGCGCGCCCGGGGTTTTGCTCTCGATTTTCGAGTCCCGTTCTGATTGCGATCGTCCCCCATTTATTGTGGTTGGATCGCATTGAGGTGTGTGTCTGCCCTAGTGTGTGGTGACATGTCACAGCCCATTAGTATTCTTTGATGGGAAGCTCGGATGGACCCGCCCCCCCCTCGCGTTTGACTGTGTGTGTGTGTGTGTGTGTGATTGTGTGCGCGTGCCTGCCCGAGCATGGGTACACGCGCGCGCGCGCGTGTGTGTGTGTGTGTGTGTGTGTGTGTCCGTTTGAGAGAGCGTGTTCCCCCCGTGTGCATGTGAAAGAGGGGAGCAACGCACTTCCTGCGATGTGACGTGTGTAAAGGTGTGTGGTTGTAGGCAGTAGAATGCTCAGTCTCAGTACAGTGTATCAATGTCCCGACGTTCTGGAACTGAAAGAGTGTTTGCTCTTTTCATTAGAGAAAGTGCTGTGCTTTCAGTGGTATCAGGTTCTTCGAATTTTTAACAGGTTCCCTTTTTTACCGAAGACTGACTTGTCATTTTTTGTTGTTTGTGAGGAGTGAATGAAGAGTTTTATGTCGTATGTATACAATTACCTACAATGATTATCGCTCACGAGAAGGTAATATCAAAATTTTATCAGATGTACTCAAACTATTTTTTGGCTGATGATACAGATTTAGTTTAAACTACATAATATTACACATACTAAATATACTACAGAATGTTTCTTATTGTCGGTAGTAAATATCTTGTAATGATAAAATTATCATTTTCAACTAGCACATATATGCTCTTACTAAATGCAGGAGAGCATTCGTAAATGAATGTTTGCAATTCCAATACAACTCTAAACTTCAACAGTCGTTCTTTAAACTTTTGCAGAGTTTCTGTATATCCGTGAGTCAATGTTGAAGAGCATTTTATGAATTGTTTGTGAATGAATAGACGTCTGTATTTGGTTTCAGTGTATGTAGATAGTAAGCGGTTCCCTCATTCAAAAGAGAGACCGATGTATCAAGTATTGTTCAGAGAAAGGAGATAGTTTCAATCTCCTTATACATTGTTTTTCGTTTATTTGGCTCATAGAGAAAATGATGTATTCATTTTATTAGTTTGAATTAAAAATGCCCGGAACGTAGTTTAAAAGTAAGCCATTATATTAGTGCGATTGAGAAATAAGCGAAAAAGAAAGAGAGGGAGAAATACACAACAGACTTTCAGAAACTTTCTTTTACCTCCTTTATAGCTTACACATTGCAGCTAAAAGATAATGATGCGACATTTATTTGTATTTGCATTTTATTACGTTATCCTTAACACATCATACCAAAATACTTTGATACAGTGTATTTGCTGGAACTAATTTTTGACACAACAACCGATTGATAAAATAACCTGTCTTATGTGACACTTGAACTGTACGACGTTTTATAACTGGTTTTGGAGCAATATGCACACAAATATTTGACAAGTCAAAAGGGCAATGGGTTAGTTGTCGTGTTTTTTAGTGTAATAACTAAAATGACCATCTACGAGAAGAACAATGGATGTCAAATTTGACACTAAAATCCGTGTGAATATTCTCCAGCTGGCTGAATGAGAAATGGGAACATGCACCAGAACAAGAGCGAGTTCCAGAGCAAGTAAGGAATCTCTAGATAAATTAACGGAAATCATTTCTACATATTACACCTTTACCACGCCTTCTTATTTCAGTTCGGCAAGAATGAATGTCAAAATAATTAATCTCAATCACCACCTACATCGTCTACGTATCATCCCGTTTCGACTCACCCCTTAATCGTCTACTCTGCGACTAGAACTGAAACCGAACAATGATTTAGCCAGTGAAACCGTCTTTTCCTTAATAGCATTAATAAACACCCCCTAAATCGATTATATTTGTACAAAACAAAGTAAAATATTGTACTATATTATGTAATGTGTCTATAAAGTACAATTGTTGAGGCTGAGAAATATTGGGAGAGCTTCTTTGAAGAGATTGTGCCAAGAAACACCCTTATCGTCTTTTCGTGCAGTCTTGTCATGAGGGGGGACTCTCAAAATTGACAAATATCCTGACTGTAGTATTCCTTGGCGTAAGAATCATTAAGTATTGAAGAAATGGTTAAAGTTACCTGTCTGGGCGAAAAGGAAAACGGGTCCCCTACTGTTTTCTCTCGGAATTGGAGTGTGTGCACTAAGTGTACGCGCCAACCATTCTGCTTTACGAATCATACAGATCTCGAGTTACAACACCAACCTTACATCACTAAATTAATTTTTTAGTGCGCTCGATTCATACACGTTCATTCCCACCTTTTTACACATACGAAGCGAGTCGCCACAATACTGCTTGTCTTCTCTAATTTTCAAACAACGAAATTTTCACGTGTCCTACGTAAAAAGAGTTGATTTCTGAGGAAAATAGTTTCCTGCTTTCTGCGCGTCTTTAGGTCTGGTCCATGGCGCGCTCTCACGGTCATCTTTGGATACAGTTCAAAGCAGTTCAAAAGAGTGCAAAGCACTTCATGCGAGGAATGATTTTTTTCTCTCTGCAAGGAAATAAGCGTGTTTTTGAGGGAAAAATAGATCTCGAGCGCAGGAAATTTGGAATGTATACCCTTTGCCTATGTGTCTGTACACCTACGTGCTAACAATAGATAACCTACTTTTCGTAATATATTAGGAAAAATTACCCTGAAAGGACTTTCTTTGTAGGAAAACCTCAATTACATGTTATGAATCACAATCACCCCAATCACAATCACATTAAGACGCTACCGAATTTACAGAAAATATGGCAGTACATTTTTCTACATTTATAATAGGTTGTACCATACCGGCTATTAAGCCTCATATTTTACACAGTGTTCTACAGTAAATATAAACAAATATCTCAAAAGGTAGCGTCGATTGTCTTTTCTTTCATTGTTTCTAGGCACGTTACGGGACAGGTACGCGAGTGGCCCGCATCTTGTGAAAGCGTCGGCCGTTTCAATGTTGGTCGATTAATTGAGGGTTCAAGATTCTCATCAAAAGTAATCGGAACCTTCAGAAAACTATCATCCCGTTTCGAGTTCCAACAATAGAAATGCATCTGACCACTGTATATAGTAAAAACCTTGTGATTTGAGTTAAAGAGGAATGAAGACACTTTTCACACAATCAAGAGCAATGTGGCTGGTGTTTTCATCATGTGTTGAACGTGTTTATCGTTTCATTATGAGAAAACAAATATCTGATCATGAAAACGTCAGTTGACTCGGACTGGCAGAGATGGTGGGGTTCCCTATTGACAACCCAAAAACGCTTTTTCCCACATCGGTATCAGTTACAGGTTCGCGCGCTTTTAAAATACAAGATAAGTACATCCCATCCTGGATACAAATCCTTCAATCTTGCACAGCAACTGCCGGAAAAATCCGTTAGATCCACCAATATATATTTAATTACAATACGTTTCTCAGAAACGCATCAACAGGCAAATCGCAAACAACGTCTCCCCCACCACACTCGAAGATGGTTCGGGCATTATTCCCAACACGAGCCACGCATTCAACCCCCCCCCTCCTTCCCCTCTCGCGAAACGCGCTTCGATCGTGCAGCTTCCAATAGGTACCGAGCCCGCATACAGGGTCCGTAACCCCTGCAAGCTGTGCACCCGAGCGCGCGCACACAGCCGGCGGTGGGGACGGGGGCGTGGGGGGGGGGAAGGGGCGACGGCCTCGGGGGGGGGGAGAGGAGGGCGCGTTTCTTCCGCAACCAGCGCCGGCGGCGGCGGCGGTGGCGGCGGTGGCGGCGGTGGCGGCGGCGGCGGCGTATGCAATCTGCCGGAGCACCGTGTTTACCGCGAGCTCGCAGATAGCCACGTGCTCTGAATATTAAACTCTGGGGTAAAGGAAGGCGCCCGTCTGAGCCGCCCCGCCTCGCGCTGACCCTTCCCCACGCGCCTTGCCCCCCACCCCCGCACTACCCCACCTGCGGCTCTTGCTGTCCAACGCCAGTCCACGCTCTCCTCGGTGCGCATTTCCTACTCAACTTGCAGGCCACTTCCTCGACCATTTCCGTTCGGTACTCTCTCACATCCGTTCCTCCAATATTACCCTCCTCTGGTGCCAGTCTTATTATTTTCAGGCTTATTCATTCCACCCCGCCACTCTGCGACTCAAGGTCATCCTCCGCCATGACCCCCTCCGCCCTGCGACAAATCCCTTCTCCACCATGTCCCACTCCACCAGGCCCCCCTCCCGCATGTTCTCTATCTACCATGCCCCCTCCGCCATCTCCCTTCTCCGTCATGTTCCCCTGAGCCATGTCCTACTCCGCCACGTTCACTCCGGCATGTCCCCTCCTCCGCCATGTCCCCTCCTCCGCCATGTCCCCTCCCCACCCTGTCCCATCCTCCGTCAAGTCTCCTCCTCCGCCATGTCCCCTCCTCCACCATGTCCCTTCCCCGCCATGTCCCTTCCCCCGCCATGTCCCTTCCCCCGCCATGTCCCTTCCCCGCCATGTCCCTTCCCCCGCCATGTC
>BLKR01001807.1:115779-177426 GCA_011170035.1 Teleogryllus occipitalis | reverse complement strand
TATTTCACTTCTGCATAATTTACAATCTGTTCTTGTTGGAAAAATAAGTAAATGGTATCTAATAAATACATTAATGACGTGAGTTATGGTGACAATGAAATTTTCAATTAAGAAATCGGTATGGCAGATCTAAAATATTCTCTCGTTTTAATCTATATACATGTTCACTGTTGTCTAGCAGGTTCGTTGAAAGATGATTTGGATGCTCGTACAACCTCTTCTGGTAAGCTTGACTCTTCGTGGTGATAATTTTTTCTAGCGGGATGATGTCAAGGTCTCTGTATATCATATTGTTTGTCACGTACCACGGTGCGTTGCATAGTTTTCTTAATGTTTTAGCTTCGAATCGTCTTAGAATTTCCAGGTTCGACCTACTTGAGGAGCCCCACAATTCAATACCATAGGTCCATGTTGGTTTGATTACAGCCTTGTAGATCTGAACCTTGTTATACAAGGACAGCTTTGAATGTCTATTTATTAGCCATGCCAGTTTGAGGATTTTAAGTTCTGCTTCCTTTCGCTTGGTTTTGATATGGGTTTTCCAGGTCAGGCGTTTATCCAAGTGCAGTCCAAGGTATTTGACTGTATCAGCTTCGTGGAGTTCTGTGTTGTTTAGTTTTACTTTTGGGCAGTTTTCTTTTCTTAGTGAAAAAGTTATGTGTTTTGATTTTGTTTCGTTAACTGTGATCATTATTTATTATTACTATATATACATATAGTAATATTTTGTAATAATTTCCTGATTTTAATTGTTAGCCACCATTATTAAAGACCATGAAATAAATTTGATGTTTTCTTGTTAACCGGAAATTGTTTACTACTAAGTTGAGTTATTTGCTGTTTATTGTCTCTCTTTACAGTCACAATTATTTTTACATCACGTCCTATAGTTTATACTCAAAGTATTTCACAAACTGTCTCGTGAATGGTGTTTTCAAACGATTGGTTTGGTAGAAGAGGTTTTAGTTATAACAAACGCGTGTCCAGATTTTCCTGTGTCTTTAACACAACAATATATCATTTACAAACACATACTTTTATGATAGGTTTACAATCTTACCTGTGGAGTAGTGCAGTGTACCTGTGGAGTAGTGAAGCAGTATTTGTTTAGTGTTTCTGGGTAAAAAAATATAAGTTTAGAACCGAATATTATCTTAAAATAATTTTTCTCGTGTGATTTTACGTGCAAAATATAACCCTGAACCCGTTTTTTTGTTTACGTTGCTTACAGTGCTTCGAGAACTTCTTGAGAGTTACACGTAAATGTTTCATACCTACACAGTTTCCACTTATATAATACGATAACATAGTATACCGTCTATCGATTCAATCAACTGCTTCATGTCAAATCTCTTTCTCCAGCATTAGGACAACGTATTTTTTTATTCCAAATTACACCTTAAAATGATCGAGGATGGTAATTGCTCTGCGATTTGCTCATGTAGATCCTCACCGAATGTCACTGAACTCATATATCCTTCCCACATATAATGCCACAAATAGACATTTCATTTTCATAACAAGTTCAAGAGACCTTCATCTCGCCCTCTTTAAAATTTTCAGCTTTCCCGCCTTCCCCAATACCCACCCCCTTCGTGCACTTCCCGTAATCTTGCGCCGGCCCTAACCAGCTGCTCTTCCTCGTCCTTCCCTTGCACAAACATTCCGTTCCGTCCCAGTCTTTGTCCACAAGCGGGAGACCAGGGGAAGCGGCGGCGGCGGGCAATATTCTTAAATCAGCGAGTAATAGGAGATAAAGGGGCTGGGCCGGGGCGATTCAATTTCTGAAAGCGCGGCGTCCACAGAGAGGGTAATCAGTGGGATATTTAGCCACGAATGCCACTCCCGCGGCCCGGATGGGCGGCGCGGGAGTGGGCGGGGCGGGGCGGGAGGGCGCCCGGCGATACGGTCTCCATGTGCGCCTGCCGCCGCTGCTAAGGTATGCAACCCGCATGGCAAGCAGGGAGCGTGCCGGCCTCGTACGCAGAGCCGGGCCTCGGGGCTGCGACCACTTTGCCCCCGGCGTTCGTGACGGCGAGCGCAGGGCTGGGGCGGTATGGTGGTGGTGGTGGAGGAGGAGGATGTACCGATGAAATTAGATGTGGGAAGGTTGAAGATGATGTGATAACACAGTAATAGGAATGGTAAATAAAGAAATCTTAAAGGAGTAAAATTGTTATAATCGGTGGGAATAGCAAAATAGGTGATAGTGGTAGAATTGGAGATGGTGTCAGAATAAATGGTAGGGCCAGAACACGCGATATCTGCTGAATAATTAAAGGCGGAAAGAAGCGAATAACGGAATAATAACAAGTTATATAAAGGGCAAGTTTCTGACAACCCTTTTATTTCAGTAGTGACGGGAAGGGCGGAGAAAAGTTATACCTACTGCAATAACTGAAATAGTCAATAAAATCATAACCAATAAATTTATTAAAATATATTAGAACAGTTTTCTTATTATCTGAAAACTTGCTTGTAAAAATCAATTTTATGTAATAGAAATTGTAATAGCAATTACAATTTCCAGATTCCTTTGATAATTTTCTACATGACAGTGTAATCCGTTTATTGTAGCAAGAGTTCAAAAGCAATACATTAAAAAACAAATATTTTGCACAGTAGAAACACACATCGTATCACAAAATATCTAAAAGCTAAAAGCTTGGCTCTTGTCAGGAAACTGTATTTCAAGAAGTACAAAGATAAGTAATTACGAGTAGCAATAATACGCGGCGTACTCAGTTGTAATTACGAACGAGGTGAATTGGAAAAGGAACTTTGAAGTTTTGTAGATGACGGAGAAGATAATTTATTCGTGTTTACGCAACCCTGCGGTAAGTATATTTCATGCAAGCATGGATATGCTCTAATCTCGAGCAGTACACGTAATTACACATTTACGTATTCATTGGAATTGTGGTCTGGTACGGATGGCATCCAAGATTAATACACGACAGCGACGGAGGTGAAAGGGTGGGCAATAGGATTGAAACATGAGCTGTTCAGAGGAGGCAGAGCGCGTGAGAATAAGGATCCTAGTGGTCGATTCGGAGTATCAGACTGGTGATTGGAAGAGAGTGGCTGCAAAAAAGGGTAAACACCAACAAGATAAACAGTAGAAATTTTCTGATGAACAACAAGTTTGAGGCTCTTTCTGTCGTGTTTAAGTATTTGTTTTTATCAGTAAGTTCCTATGTTAACGTGAAAAAACTCTTCTTAAACGAGCTGTACTTTTCTACGGTGGAACAACAGAACAAAACTATTCTTCTGTCACATTCACGAGCTTTTTCTGTCATGTTCGACGCATGTTTTTCCATGTTTATATAAAATGTAATTTTTCACAAAGAGTGATTTTCTCACTAAAATACATTGTTTAATTCGTTTTATTTGTTATTTGTGAAAAAATAAATTGTCAGATATTGGCAAAAGCTTTAAGCTTGTGCAAACTGGAGTGGTATTATGAGACATTTGCACAGTGTCCAAGGCGGTGTTAGAGAATCAATAATAACACAGGCACACAAAATAAAAATGTTGTCAGATCCAAAGACTTGACGCATGTTTCTCTATGAATGCTGACGCGCTGAATAGGAATCCGAAGGACAGAATTGGGCCATCACCATCCAGTTTTCTAAATGGCGAAAAAAAATTTCGAAATTGTATTTTTTGTTTGTTTTTGGAGGTGGTTCTCAGACGCAAAGACTTGACACATGTTTCTCTATGCATGTGGATGCGCTAAATTCAAATCGGAAGCCAGAATTGCACCATCAACCTCGTGACACCAACTTTTAAGCGCGAAAAACGACCGTGAAGTTTTAAATTTTAAATTTCACGCAATTAAAAAAAAATGGAAGGTGATACCGCAATTCTGGCTTCGAATTTGTATTTAGCGCGTTAATATACATAGAGATATATGTGCCCAGTCTTTGGATCTGACAACTTATTTTTTACTCTGTATGCCTGTGCCATCTGAAGTTTTTTAATGTAGAAGATCTACGCGGACATCGGTTTATAAAAACGGTCTTAGCTGTCCGGGCGACGCCGCGTCAGAAGTGTACCAACAATCTACTCGTGATCTTCGTCGGGGCTGAAGTGCACCAGGAGGACGGGTTAGCTATTAGATTCGAATTAGCTATTAAACGTCTTGTCTCTGCTTCGGGTTTCTGCCCATTCTACAAACTCTGAAAAGTAGTTGGGGTTGGTTCGTTGATTAGTGATTCCGGGCGCGTCAACAGCTTAGGTCATTAGTACTGTAAGTGTAGTGCATGTTTCTTTCCTCAGGAGATGGGGGTGACATTCCCCGCTGGATGGTGAGATCCGGCACCGACCTACCGTCGGCTAGCGGGGTTTCCCCCTAACCAGGACTCTCCCACCAGCGGGGCACCGCCCCAGCCTGGACAATCTCTAAGCTCCCAACCGATATCCCGAAATATGTGGTAGTGTAGTGCATGTTAGTGTAAGTGTGTGTGTGTGTGTGTGTGTGTGTGTGTGTGTGTGTGTGTGTGTGTGAGTGTGCACGGGGAGAGGATAGGACAAGGAAGAGGAAGGACAGATAGCGCGCGGTCCGTGGCTCCTTTGGTAGGGTATTGCTCCGGCATTTGCCTGGTGTTTATCGAAAAAAACACGGAAAACTACACATCAAAGCAGCCGCCCGCTAGAATTCTCGTCCAGCTGAAAAGTAGTATAAAACTCAATAACTCTTACATTTTTTCTCTGAATTTTTAAACCTTTTTTTTTTTACAATTTGGTTTTCCTAATTTTGAAGATGCTATGAAGGAGATATGAAGAACTAAGGTATACAAGTTCTTCTTCCTCAACTAATGAACTTACTGACAATTACGCTCGTGAAGCGCATCCATGGTATGCTGCATGTCGACCAGCGAAAGTCGGGACAGCAAGTCCGGCGAATTCGTAATAGTAATCTCCCTTGAGCGCAATTCAAACACGAGTTTGTTTTCCTTTCTTGGCAAAACACATCGTGAATTGCAAAACACTGTCACGACATCCGTGTTGCCGGCAAGTCTCTACAATTGGACCCCGACTCTTGGTTAAACCCATTATACAGACCCACCTACAGAGATACACTTCGAGGCCGCGAGCGTATTTTCATGGCATAATATGGAAAATCATATTTGTTTTATATCGAGTAATAACGGTAAGAGAAATTGAGCTCTGATTTTCTTGGTAGAAGAGAAAATTGGTAAGTTTGAATTGTTTTTGACGGCAGCAGACGTATTTATGAAGATCGCAAATCACAAGCAAAGATCGTGGCTTTAGAAAACGTTCATATAGATGATGGTTAATCAATCAAACCTTTTTTGAGGCGATACTCAGGCGTTCAAGCCAGCTCTTCCACATGTACGAAAATTCCGCTCCTTCCACCGTGTGGCAGAGAAGAGAGGCATCACTCGAGCGAAGAAACTGGTGATTTGGAATTACGCTCAGAGGCTTCTTTTAGGCTTGAGAATCTACAACAGGTGACAGCCCGCTTTGCAACCCCTCCGAAGAAAGGAGTACAAAGGATTTTTTCGCCCTTAAAAATCTACGACTTTGATTGGACTTGAACCCGCAAATTTGGGTATAATAGTTAGACATACTAACCGTTACATAACCGAAGTCACAAGATGATGGTAGCAAGAAGGCAAAATGGAAAACTGTTACAATAAAAAATAATCACAAAACTATTCCTCCAATGAAAAAATATACGGTTAAAATTGTACTAAAAAGAATCTGAATACAGGACGTAGTTAAATATCATATCTAAAGTTAATGTAAGAATAATAACATATAGTAAT
The DNA here is from genome assembly GCA_011170035.1 of Teleogryllus occipitalis. Lineage (NCBI taxonomy): Eukaryota > Metazoa > Arthropoda > Insecta > Orthoptera > Gryllidae > Teleogryllus > Teleogryllus occipitalis. Next base: position 171,631 of record BLKR01001807.1, on the reverse strand, counting down.
TATAATAAGTGAAAATATGTTGATGACTTGAAAATAGATATGTTTATTCGTAGATATTTTAACATATATCCCTCGTAATTACACAATGAATACCAGCGCGACATCAACCATGGTAGATGAATCGACACCAGAGTGCAGAACTGACTGCGGGTTCGCCGTGTGTTCGGCGCAAGATAAAGTGGAGACGTCAGGGGCGCCGCCGTTGGCAAAGGTGGAGTGTGAAAGGTGCAGTGGTAGGAGGGCGGAAACGGTAGGATACGGGAGAGGGAACCGTATGTGACTGGAAGACTGGGATGATGCGGAGTAGAGGTTACGTGGCAGGAGGGGCGGGGAGATCGGAGGTGGGATCAGATGTGACAGCAAAGGAGGTATGTAGAGCTGTGGCGAAGGGAGAAGGCGGGGAATATGGGACGGCAGGTGCGGCGGCGGTTACAATGGTGGGACGGGCGGGGTGCGGCAGGAGCGGTGGCGGGTGCAGAGACGGTTATGACGACGGAGGCGACGGCAGAGGTGGCAGAGGCGGTTGTGGTGGCGGGGACGGAGGTGACAGGGTTGGCGGCGGAGGCGGGAGTGGCGGCGGGGACGGGGGGGCGGCGGCGTTTGTGGTGACGACGGTGGCAGAGGGGAGAACGGAGGCGGCGGGGCGGTTGCGGTGTTGGAGGCGGCGGCAACGGGGGTGGCGGCGGGGACGGTGGCGGAACGAGAACATCGGTGGAGGTGATGGGGGCGGGGACGGCGGCGGATGTGACGACGGGTGCGGGGTGGGTGCGGGGTGGGTGTGGGGTTGGTGCGGGGTGGCGGCGGGAGCGGTCGCGGCGGCGGCGGTGGCAGAGGTGACGGCGGCAGGGGCGGCGGCGTCGGGGGTGGCGGCAGACAGTTTGGTGGCTGGGGCGGCGGAGGAAGGCAAGGTGGGCGGGGCGAGGCGAGGCGGGGCGGGGCGGGGTCTTAGGCTCAGGAAGCTGGGGCGGCGGAGGAAGGTGGGCGGGCGGGGCTGCGTCGGAGGTGTGTGGCTCGGTGGCGGAGGAAGAGAAGGTGGGCGGGCGGGTCGGAGGTGTGGAGCTGGGGTGGCGGAGGAAGACAAGGCATGGCGGGGCGGGGAGGGGTGGGTGGGAGGTGTGCGGGGCTGGGCGGCGTAGGAAGGTGGGCGGGGCGGGGCAGGGCGGGGTGGTGGAGGTGTGTGGGCTGGGGTGGCGGAGGAAGGTGGGCGGGCGGGGCGGGGTGGGGTGGGGTGTGGTAGGTGTGTGGGGCTGGGGCGGCGGAGGAAGGGGTGGGCGGGTGGAGCGGGGTGGGGTGGGGTGGTAGGTGTGTGGGGCTGGGGCGGCGGAGGAAGGGGGGTGGGGCGGGGTGGAGCGGGGTGGGGTGGGAGGTGTGTGGGGCTGGGGCGGCGGAGGAAGGTGGGCGGGGCGGGGTAGAGCGGGGTGGGGTGGGAGGTGTGTGGAGCTGGGGCGGCACAGCGAGCACAGGGCAGCGCGGTCGCCCATGTTGCGGGCCGGACGTGTCGCGCAACACAAGAAGTACGTGTCCGGCCGCCGGGCGTCCGCCCCCTCGCCTCCCTTGCCCCTTCGTCGAGGGGCACGCCGCACCGCCCCCCTCTCCCCCCCACCAGCGCTGCAGCCGAATGCGACCTCGTGACCCGACCGCCACCTGGGCTTTTCGCCTTTTGGAATGAACGCTCGCTCGCGTTTCATGACAAATAAACCCATTCACATCATTCTCCCCTTTTAACTTCTCATTTAAACTGTCATACTTCAAATGAATAAATAATTGTGGTTACCTACTTCAAATGAAAATCATCTTTTCCGTTCTTTTATTTCTTTCACCATCTCCTTCCGTTCTTATTTTATGAAATTGGAAGGTGTCATCTATTCGAAGGAGAAACTTAACAGTAAACGATACCAATCAAGGTCATGACGTAAAAAATATAAACTATGGGTACATTAACTGGAAAAGAAACGAAAGAAATTTTTAAAACTACTCCACAATGACTTCATCATTTCACTTTTACATATCAATTGATCAAAATATTCAGTTGAACGCAGATTACGTGTTTTTCTGACAACTTTTAAATGGAAAGGTGTCGCATCAAGGAATGCTAAATATAAATAATCTGATAGAATATGGGTTATTAATACAATTTTGAAGGTAAAATGTAACAACAATATAATAGATACAATACTAGCTTTTAAAAAGTTCTCCAAAATTTCTTTAATCAGATTACACGACACGTTTACTATCGACTTTGTCCCTCTTACATATTTATCGTCCGGTTTCCTTTGCTATATTTCGTTTCCATGTCTCTTCTTTTCCCCCACATGTTTTCACCTCGCTTTCACTTTGGCGCCGGCCTCGGCTCCGCACCCCCTTCAACACGTGCCTGGCGCCGACACCGAGCGAGCGGCCCTTTGAAGCGGATCGGGGCGCAGCCTGATTAACATGCGCGGGGTAAGAATCCACCAGCCGTCCATACTAACACGCGGCCGCCCCGCCCCGCCCCGCCCCGCCCCGCCCTTCCCCGCCCCGCCCCGCCCGGCAGCCACCTCGCCGAGAGTTCGTCCATGCATCCAGCTCTCTGCTCCACCCCGCTCTGCTGCAACCCGTTCTTCCCCGGCTCTACCCTTCTCTACCCACGTTGTACCCGTGGCATATCCGTGTCCTTGCCCATGTCCTTGTCCACGTCCTTGTCCATGTCCACGTCCATATCCACGTCCTTGTCCACGTCCTTGTCCATTCCCTTGACCATCTCCTTGACCATCTCCTTGACCATCTCCTTGACCATCTCCTTGACCATCTCCTTGTCCATCTCCTTGACCATCTCCTTGACCATCTCCTTGACCATCTCCTTGACCATCTCCTTGACCATCTCCTTGACCATCTCCTTGACCATCTCCTTGACCATCTCCTTAACCATCTCCTTGACCATCTCCTTGACCATCTCCTTGACCATCTCCTTGACCATCTCCTTGACCATCTCCTTGACCATCTCCTTGACCATCTCCTTGACCATCTCCTTGACCATCTCCTTGACCATCACCTTAACCATCACCATAACCATCACCTTAACCATCTCTTTACCCTAATCCTACCCACGTTTGAACCATGTTCAACCCATGCCCCACTACTGCTCCATCCACGCCCTACCCGTGGCTAACTATGCCCTGCGTACATCTCGTTAGTGCCCCACTTAGACCCAACCTACACTCTACTCTCGGCAAACCACGTCACACCCATGACTATTCCTTGCCCCACCAATGCCTAACCTACGTCAAATCAACGACCCCACTAACGATCTAGCCCTCTCTATCCTTGCTCTCCAAATGCCTTACTTTACACATTCCCTATCCTTGCTATACCAATGTTCTACCCATCCCGTAACCATGTTGAATCTTTGCCAAAAACTTTCTCTACCGTTACTCCTTATTTTCCCTAACCTAATCTCACACATGCTCTACCCCTATTAATACTTACCCTACTTACTTGCTCACCGCTTTTTCTGTATCGACTGTTTCGAACATTTATCCTTGCACTCCTAAATTTAATTCTTTAACCCAAACATTATGAATATTATTATTTTTAGATACGTACTTTCGAGGAGCCTTCGTTACATGAATGATGCAGGAAGAGTAGGCGACAGGAGAGAGGTAGTACGTAGAAAGACTGTAGTTTACGAGTTTGTGCATGCCGAATGGATAGAACGGTGGGCATAACGACTGCATAACGACGGGCATAACGACGGGCATAACGGCGGGCATAACGACGGGCATAACGATGGGTATAACGATGGGCATAACGGCGGGCATAACGGCGGGCATAACGACTGCATAACGACGGGTATAACGACTGCATAACGACGGGCATAACGACGGGCAAAACGGCGGACAGAAAGGCAGGCAGTAGGGCGGGCAGGAGGGCGGGCAGAAGGGCGGGCAGAAGGGCGGGTGGACAGACACGCAGACGGTGGTGCAGGCAGTCGGAGAGACAAGGAGACGGACGGGTAGGCAGACAGGCCGATGGGAGGACGGGCAGACGGGTGGGCGTCGAAGGGTGGGAGTGGTGGTGGTCGTGCCACACCCACCGCGCTGTCGCCCGTCCGAAGAGGGGCCCCGCCGGTTGGACGGCTAGCGCGCACGCCCTTTTTGTTCGCGTCGCAGCTTCGGACCTGCTTCACGCGCCGTATCTCGGTCAATGCCACCGCTTTTTTTGCTTCTCTCTCCCTCTCCCTCTCTCTCTCTCCCACGCACACACACACACACACACACACTCCTTTGCATACCCTTTCAGGGCTATCGACGTGGTTTCGTGACAGTGGACTTTCCGAGATGCACGAGAGATAGATGCCCCGGATTTTGCATGCATATTCTACTCATGCTGCGGGGAAAGGATTAAAGTCAGTGAAGGTTATTAAAATGTCTCAGAGAGTGTGAACGATGTAAAATAAACAAATCATATCTGAGCTATGATGGTTATATATTGTCCCGATGGACCCAGATTTTTAAAACATTTCAAATCAAGTAATTATTTGCACGTAATATTTGATCTTTACCACCTTATCTTAATTTTAACTATGACACAGTAAATTACACAGTTCTGTCGTTTTGAGATGTGCATTACATCTAAAAGAAATCAAGGATGTATTTCTGTAGAATATCTCCGATTAGTATGAATATTATCATCACTCATATTGCGCTTTGAATGTAACTATGTGTTGAATTTACAGAAGGTGTTTCCCAGTATGCTCTCTAACGTTCTTAAACCGAAATTTGGAAGAACTATTTATTTCAAAGGGAATTTTTATATGAGGATTTTAGTAACTTTCCACATTGATAGTGTTACAAATCAAATCAAATCAAATTTGTTTCGTATTACGTGAAACAAATAATTTTTCAGTTCAAGGAATACTGTTACTGATGAAACGACAGATGTTTATTTCAGTTCGATATAATAATTCAGACGTATGTTCTCAGCTGTAGCACCACGTTGAAGAAAATAAGTATATTAAGCCTATGGCTTTACTTGCTGTTTTGTTAATTCTTGTAACTGAAAAACAAATGTTTAATAAATAACTGAGAAACATTGTATTTTTATACACATTCTATCAATTACATATATTTTTTAATTTCTGAATAAATTAGTTGCATTAAAAATGGAGAATGGTACCTCCATTTTTTATACCACCACGTAAACAAGCCATGATTTTGACTTCTTCGTATACGTACGTATATACGGAGTATTATAGAGAAAGCTATATAATGCTGTGGAAAATCGATTTCGAGATTTCAACGGAAATACTAGTTTTGGTCACGTGATCCCGAAAAAGTTATTTTTCGTCCGTCCCTCCGTCTCTCTGTCTGTCTGTGAACACCACTATCGCCTAAACGTTTTCCTAAATGGATATTCCTCAATCAATCTAGCTCGACTCGAAGATTTGCGATTTTGAAAAACATTTTTTTTAAATTGGTGGTACTTTTCATGAAACCCTCGGGACATTTTCAAAATTTTCTTAAAAATGGCTCCAAATTTTTTATGTTAAAATGTCAAATGTTTTCTGCATGTTAATTCATTCATTAAGGTCATGTAAATTTTCTTGAAAATTTGAGTAAGTTTTCGCACAATATTGTAGACAATATTTGGGATATTAAAAAGTAACAAGAACACAATTTTCTCGAATACGGTTCAAAATTTCTTCTTCTTTTGGTAAGGTTTGCACTAAATGTACTTTATAAGATAACATATAAGCAATATTGCTCTATTCTTTTGTTGTTTCAAAAACTATTAAAATGTAATTTTTTCGACTTGTCTCGTACGTCTTTCATATTTTAATCATCGGCCATTTCTTCACATTATTGAATTTAAAAGTACAGTTGCTTTGAATTATGTCTCATGAACTGTTGAATTATGTCCAAAAACTAAAAAATTTCTATGAAAATGAGCTCAAAATTCCTAAAAAACGGCCCCAAATGTACTTTTCAGTATTTTCGTACAGATAGTGCTAAATGCACGGATTACGGTGATATTAAAGCCATTTGGCTATATTTTTGTTTTTTCAAAATTTACATAGAACTATTTAAAATATTTCCCACGTCTTTAATATGCACATTTCCTGCGATTTGTAAACATTAATACATTTGTGAGTGAAAGTGCTGAAAATGACTTCCAATAAAGTTTTCCGAAAACTGAAAAGATTTCTTTTAAAAAAATCTTCAAATTTCGCTTTTGCAGTAATCCTCAAACAATGTTTTCTTAAAAACGGTTTCAATTTTCAACGAAAATTTCCATACATGCTGAGATTTTGCTCTTCTTTAATATTCTTGTAATAATATTTCTGCTCTATCATCAGAAAATCGAAAAATTTTACTTAAAAAATGTACTTTCGGCGGCGATAGATGGTAGCTGGTAAGAGTTATATTGCAAGACCGAGAAGACCCTGAACCAATACCAAGGAAATTTGAAAACTAACTAGTACCAGAAAGTCTGTGCTATTCTGTAGCACCACTAGTTTCAAATGTAATACGTTTCCTATTAAACAACTTTATAATAAAATGAAACCTTTACTATGTCCGTGAAATGACCAAAATACCTGCAATCATCAGCAAATTTTACTGCAATGTGTTCTCTTAAATTCATTAATCTACTTGTATAAGGACGCCACTGACCAATGATAATAATGATAATTATGTCATCTACCGAACAAAATATTTATTATGATTTATATTACAAATTGTACCAAGAGAGTAGTAATGTATTAGTTGTCTGTATTAGTTGACAAGGGTAAACTTTACAACATTGTTTATCACGCTAACTATTGGAATTTATGTGGAGATAATTTCATTTCATGTCGGCGACTAAACCAACTATTTTTCCTTTTAGATTCTTATTAAATCCGTTCAGAACATCACGTTTCGTTACTTTCTATAAAATTAAACTTGACTGAAAGGAGGATGTCATATTTTTTCATAGTTGGTGAATTAATCACGGTAAACACTTGTGACTTTGTTCGGGTACCTTCTTGAAATGTAACTGAATTTAAAAACATTCAAAGTTTAATAAGTTTCATTGATTTTAATAACATGTATCTAGTTGATTTAATAACAACGAACACAATATCAGATAACTAAACGGGAAAATAGTATTGAAAACTATACTAACAGCAAGAAAGTGACAATACTGTATTGAACACTTGCGAACATATCGCGCAAAAGGCAGTACACTAAACAAAAATCAAAACTTCCCCCAAGTTGATCAGAAACTATTCTCTAAAACTAATGAAATAGGGAAGTCGTTGACTTCTGCGGCCAGTCATGTAAATGACCTTGGCCGTCCGGGTGACACCGCGTCAAGGCTGTGCTGCGGCAGACCAGCCCTGATGAAGACCACGGCAAGATGGTCGAAACGTCTTTTAATAACAAGGGAGAGGAAGATCATTTAATAACATGGAAGAGGTGTACAAATTATGGCACAATAAATCACTATTCACTTTGAAAACAGATTTAAACAATATCTGGAAATGAAATGTTTTTTTATTTAACAAGATGTGGATATGTATGTTTCAGTGGAAAATAGCAGAAAATGCTACTATTCGTCTTATTTTAAAAACGTAATGCCTATCAATAATTATAGGCACTAAAAATGTTTGTAAGAAGCACGTGTTTTAAACAATTGTCGAAACGTGCGTCTATAATGAGAGAGGTCAAAATACCTACAGGATATTTTATATAAAACATTATATAGAACACTGTGAACAAAATATAATAGACAGAAAGGTAAAACATGGACAGAAATGAGACGTTGAGAATCTAAGACGTTGGTAAACACCAAGAAAAACAATTTCGCACATATATTTAAAATATTAGAAAAATATTTTTTAAAATATATTTCTGAAAATGTTTCATGAGATTATGTCTCGAACTCGTAGAGGGATGATGTATATCCGCGAGCTGTAGAGAGTTTTAAGTTGGAGTGGAAAGTAGGCGTAATGTAAATCGCGAATGTTAAAAAATAATATTAGTGAAGTTAGAGAAAGTTTAACAGTTAGGACAGAATAAGATATAATATGCGAAATGTTAGTCGCCAATGTATAGTATAACTTATAGTAATCAGATAGCAAGTCAACGGTGGAAAAACGAGCAGTACAGATGATGTGCAGATACGAAGATAATGTGGAACTTCAAGAAATGTTGGAAGGACAACTCGTAATGGACGCATTATACTACTCATCGCCAAGAGAACAGTATTTCCTCACTAGGAAAGTGTAATTAAGAATAAAAAGACTTTGCAGTTAGTAAATATTTAAGGTCCAGGATAACCTAGTAAGTTAAATAAAAAGAGACAATTTTCTAGCATTAATTACTATAAAGCTTCACTGGCTATCATTAGCTAAGAACAATAAATTTATATAAGAATACAGTTTTGTTAAAATTTAATCATAAAAGAATTAACAAATTAAATACATAAATAAATAGCATCCGACGCTTCATGATGCTGGAATATTAATTCAGTAAAGAGGTGTTATTATTTCTAAAATAGTTAACCAGCAAATTAGTAAATTCCTATCATAAATAGGGGTATTCACTAGTCGGATTCTCGTATGAGCGGTATATTTTCATCCCACAAGAAAAGGAAAAAAAACAGACGCCATCCTGAGATAGTAAGTATAATGATGCCAAATTATACAACCAAAACCGAGCTAGCCAAACAAGTTAAATAGAAGTGAAAATAAATTGAGATGGATAAGCGGGAACCGTCAGAATAAATTCACTAATCATTTAATTTAAAAATGCTCGATCTTTGAACTACATATATCGCTAAAGATTGCTTCGATAACTATAATCTCAAACTTTGCAAACGCTAATATAAATATTAATCATTCTTAATAAATAGTATTCTTTGAAATTCATATTATTTTTCAATTTATTCCTACTATTCACGCTAGCTTGTAATTGGTATAAAAATATGCAATATTTGAAGATATCAATTTGGCATTATATAATTAAGTTTAAGAATAAAGACTCACCCATTCAGATTCATGAAAATGTCAGAATATTGTAGTTTACTGGAACTTACCTGCAAAGGAGGAAATATAATATTAAAAATTGTATTTGTAAACACTTCACTATAACATGAAAATATATTCTCATCATCATCAATTCAGAAAATAAATTCCGAGAAAAAGTTCAGTTTTTGTTGCACGAGCAAAAATTGTTAGTTGCGGATTAATAGAATTTCTACTGAATTTTTTAACGCGACTCTCTCCAGAACATGAAAAATACATAATCATAATTCCAAAGAGGGGTTATAAAATTGTGTCATAGTTTTACGAAATTTTTCTGTCATTGTACATTAAAGAAGATATAAATAATCTCTCTCGAATGTGTGTATATATATATATATATATATATATATATATATATATATATATATATATAATTGGTATGTACCAGAGCGGTGAACTCTGGCACTGTGAGACCAATCTTCATGAAAGGTGGCACATATACGTACTTTTTAGTTAAGAAGGTTTTTATGTTGTTCATTTTGTTGCAACTCCACTAGATGCCGCTGCAGCGCGAGATAAGAGTTAATTTTAATTCAATTTCCTGTTCAACTGCGCTCCACCTGGGCTTCATGGTTGCAGGGCGTTGCCGTGTGGCTCAGGGCGAGGCCGAGGAGAACCGGACGGGCGTGAGAGAGAGAGAGAGAGAGAGAGAGAGAGAGAGAGAGAGAGAGAGAGAGACAGACAGAGACAGGGCCAGGGAGAGAGAGACAAAACTGAGAGACAAAGAGAGGCGGAGATAGAGACCGAGAGAGGCAGCAACAGAGAAAAAGAGAGAGAGACAGGGACAGTGAGAGGCAGGGATAGAGAGAGAGAGACAGAAACAAAGAGAGACAGAAACAAAGAGAAACCGGAACAAAGAGAGACAGAAACAAAGAGAGGCAGAAACAAAGAGAGACAGAAGCAAAGAGAGACAGAAACAAAGAGAGACAGAAACAAAGAGAGACAGAAATAAAGAGAAAGAAATAAAGAGACAGAAACAAAGAGAGACAGACAACGAGAGAGACAGACAACGAGAGAGACAGACAACGAGAGAGAGAGAGAGAGAGAGACAGACAGACAAGGAGAGAGGCAGAAAGACGAAGAGAGACAGTGTGACAGACAAAGAGAGAAAGACAGAGAGGCAGAGACGGAGAGAGGCAGAGACACAGATAAAACAGAATCATAGAGGCAGAGACACAGAGAGAAAGAGACAGATGGAGGCAGAGAGAGAGAGAGAGAGAGAGAGAGAGAGAGAGAGAGAGAGAGAGAGAGACGGACACAGAAACAGAAAGGGTGGAAGAGGGGGAGAGAGAGCAGGACGTCTGCCTGGTTCCGCAAGTTTTAAATAAATACAGATAAATACTAAAACAAGAGCACACTAGCATTGCTTCATATAGGATTTTTATGACATTACTAATTGATTTCTCGGAATGAGAATGGTTTCTAACAATTTACAACTAAGCGAACGCATCACACGTCATCACCCAGCAGGAATGTTACATTACGGGTTGCATAACTAAGTATTGAGCGGAATATTCCACGTTTCATGGTAAACATTTGAATCGCAATCCCAGCTGTTTTCATTCTAGACTCTTCAAAAGTATCCATGCAAAATTTAGAAGCAATATCTGTACTGGTTCACGACATCTTTCATTTCACACACACACACACACACACACACACACACACACACACACACACACACACACACACAGACATGTACCTGTATATTCGTACCAGCACATACGTATACAGTAATATAGACAAATACGCATCACTTACCCACATTTCGTACATACATTTCATTTTTATACACTAAATGATTGTTTTCATTTTTAATATTTTTATGTTATTTTATAAATATTTTCATATAATTATATTTGAATCATGTCAGTCATAACATACGAAAGTATAAGATTTTTTTGTACTGTACTTGCGCAAAATGAAATCTCAAGTGTCCGACATTTTCTTCGGTATTAGACAAGATTCCGCTTTATGCAATGTAAATGTGGACTTAACGTTTCTCGGGACTGCGATTTATGTTCTCATTAGACAGATTTCCGCTTTTTACACATTCCACATTAAGCAAGTTTACTGAATTTTTTTTATTTTATATGATCATTGTAATTCCTTGAAGTCCACATCCCAATAACAACCGGAAACTCTAATAAACCTATTCCATGAGAACTCAAACCGGAACCGCACGAATCCGGTGAAGCGGGCTTCGGCTGAAAAGCGAGAGGGCATCGTCGCAGAGCAGAGCCAGGCAGAGTCGGGCGGAAGCCATCAAAGTGTCAAGGCCGAAGGTAAGGTGCTGGGCGACACTTCGGCAGCGGCCTATGGCGCGGCCTTTGCGACAGCGCCCGCCCCGCCCTCTCGCCCTCCACGCCCCACCCCGACACGCCCACCGACGCCCACCGACGCGCGCCAAAGGTCTGCACCCGCGTGTTGGGAGTCTGGGTTGGCTCTGCGACTGCACCATTCGGTACCAATTTTCAACCCTTTTGGTCCTTTCGGTAAGAGGTGAAATGAAAGATGTCGCTGCGGACAACACGCATGTACTAATGATAGTTGCTGTTTTGGGGGTCTTTTCAAACAGGAATACTCAGATATAAAAACGATTAAAAAATAAACCGGCTGAGTTGGGTCAGGTTGGCCCACTGATGTCATTGTAGTACCTTTAACCGAGAGACCCAATAGATCGAGACTCGACAGTGGCAGGATTTTTGACACTAGACTGAAAGGTAGGTCAAATTCAGACGCTGACTGGAGATGAATTATAAAGGCGGCTGCTCGTGTCGATAGTTTTTAAGGGTTGCTCCGATAACTACTTGACGAATGCCGGGGCAAGAAACGGGACCGCGCGTGAACTTGCCTTTATCTTGCTAGTCCTATTATCACTCCTTATTTACATGCACAACACTACACGTTCTGGGAGTCCAGACTGAAGCATAGAGCTTGTCCTGGATGGAGCGATGGTGCGCTGGTGAGAGGTGCCTGGTTGTGGAGAACTCAGCAAGTCGACTTTTAGATCGGGGCCTAATCTCAATATTCAACGCGGGAAGAACGGCGTCACCATCCCTTTTAAAACGTGTACTTCGCTTGCGGGACAAATTACTATAGTAGTTGACGTGCCCGGAAACACGAAATAATCAATACATTTATCAATAATACATAAACAGAATTTTAGACATTTTCACTCACGAATATAAAATTACCCTTCAAAATAATACCAAAAATTCAAAATCAACCAATGTTCTCTTTCATAATTATGTCTACATACACTACTCCACCGAATGATACTAAAAAATCCCTTCCAGTCAAAACATACCTGACATCAATCCCTATAATCCTATAATCCTAAAGATTATACAATAGGCAAACGAAAGACGATGGTTTTGTTCCATTTATGTATGAAACCGTCGACTCTTCGTACGAGAAATACGAGAAGCACCAGCTCGTTAGGTAATTACCTCCCAGACTTGCATCAAACAGATTTCATACGAAAATTATGTAAGTTCGCAGACGTTGATACGAGCGACACAGGCAACGTAGTGCATGCAACTCACAATACATCCTAAGCTGCAACACACGTTGGCATCGTGAATAATCAAAACTATGTGACCTCGACATTAAAACTAGGTTCTTGTTTTGGAAGGAAATGGTTGTGTCTCTTCTGCTATTTTTGAACCCTCTATTTACATTTTTGGAGTTTTATTCCTTCTGTGTATTTCACTCTCTAGCAAGGCTGGTCAAAAACGAACAAAATCTCTAAGTCTGTATGAATTTAATTACGAGAGTTAGGAAAGAAATCATAAAAATGCTTTTATTTTCAAAAGAAATGTTATCGGAAAACACACATTTTTACTTGAGTGAAAGAAATTCTGTACTAATGTGTGTTCACAACAAGAGATGGGTGAATGTCCCTATTAGCACAGAAAGCAATGTAAAATCAGTGGTCTGACTGCCACCGTGCAAGATGAGTGTAACCCGTTTCCAGTACCGCTCATTCAGAAGATAGCCGCTCGCCATGGGAGAAATGCCCGAGCATGTCAAAAGGAATTGGTGGATTGATTGATTGATTGATTGGTGATTCCGGGCGCGTCAACTACTGAGGTCATTGGTACCGTTCGTGTAGTGCGTATTTTTCATCTGAAGGTGAAAGTGATCTTCCCCCACTGGATGGCGAGATCCTGCGCCAACCTACCGTCGACTAGCGAAGTTTCCTCTACCAGGACTCTCCCACCAGCAAGGCACCGCCCCGGCCGGGACAAGCTCAAAGCTCCCGACCGGTCTCCCGGCATGTGTGGTAGAGTAGTGCATGTTAGTGTAAGTGTGTGTGTAAGGGGAGAGGATAGGACAAGGAAAGGGGAGGAAACATCGCGCGCGGTCCTTGGCCCGTTTGTAAGGGTTCTGCTCCGGCATTCACCTGGTGTTGATTGGAGAAACGATGTAAAACTACCGATCAGAGCAGCCGGCCACTAGAATTCTCCTCCAGACAGCGACTGAATTTGATCTAGCTGAAAAGCTAATGTCGAAAATCCTTCCGCCGTGGGGAGTGTAACCTAGGACCTTCCAGTCAGAGACGCTGCAGTGACATCAGCTGATGCACTGAGCCACTACTCCCGGTGAGAATTGGTGGAAGATTTTGGGCATTATGTCCTTCCATATTGTACATTCGTGAAATGACAGTAGAAGTGTTGCAAGGACGCCCAGCAATCGTAATCGCAACGCACGCGAAGACATGCGAGTGTGGGGACTCATGTACCACGTGCGGTAATCGAGCATCTGCACAATCGAGTCTTTGGAACGAGGTTGTAATATTCTTGTAATGTTGTGAAATCTATCTTTGAAATGTTGTGCATATATTATAAAATGATTTAGAATATGAAACCAGTACTGTCCTATCAAATACCTTGATAAATACGAGAAGCACAATTTAGGTGTTGCGTTAAGTATTCATACAATTAGTTCATACCGTGTCCTTTCATGTATTTATTTCACATTTTATACCCGCGCCCTTATTCTCACAAAGCAAAAATAGTTGCCTTGACTTGACTTATCTCCAACCCTCGTATTATTGACAATTTATATGCTGTGCAATTTAATCCTAATACTTAGCAAAATTATAATATTCAACCAGACAGAGTACCGTGTCTTCTGTAAATTACAGTTCAAGATTTGGTCGTTCGAACTCGGGCTCCAGTATGAAGTTAATGCTACTTTTAAAATAATTATTTGCGATTGGTAAAACTTCAGCCACTTCAAAAGAAAGTAATTTGCAATTATGGAAGCTTGAAATTTATTTTAAAAGCCCTCTTACCACAACTCTAAATTCTACGTAAAACTACAGCAATTAATGAGGAATTCTACTATATATTTTTGTTCATATACCTCCAAAGGCAAAACAGGCAAAATTTTACAATTAGCGAGTAATCGTAATAAAATCCCACATACTAGAATTGTTCATTGTTTCATTATATAGCGATATATCATTGGTATTCACAAAATCCCACATCAACATCAACAAAACATTGTATACTGGGGATTATCAAATAACTGGACCGCCACTTCAAAGGTTAAATATAGACGCTTTTCCAACAGGTGTATTTCAAAATCTAACTTTAAAGCTGATATTTTGTGCAGTTGCCATAAAATATTCTCATATCACCTTTTAGCACGAGAATTTTAACTACATAATATTATACTGCAAAAGATACAAATAGTTTCGTCAATTTTTCTAGTATTCTCAACATTAATACAAATATATATACAACTGAAGACAATAATGAAATAAATTGCCCTTATTATAAAGAAGAATTTAACAGGAAGAGTTATTGATTTATTGTTTCACGTTGAAGGGTAACAATATTGATACTGATGAGGGAAGGCTCAAAAGCCCTCCAAGGATTTTTAATCGATTTCAATTTGTACTTAATGAAGCTTATAATCATTGATATAGTTTATAATGCAGTGTTTTGCTTGAAATATAAAGGAATTTATCACAAGTGTTTGGTAGAACTGAGAATACTGTGAGTTATCACAGTATTTTTGGCCTGGAAATAAGATATTCGAGATGATTCACACGAGAACTAAACAATAAAGTATAGATCTTAAAAATATTTGTAGTATTTTAAGTTTAAATATAATGTAGTTGACAATGAAGCTATGATACGAAGATAATTAACCGTAATTGGACCTGTGGTCAGTGTGAGTAGGTTTTAGTGTGATGGGTTCCGCAATTAAATAGAATATCGATGCGAGAAAGTAAAGTATAAATACTATAAGATACATCAACTTATTAATTAGTAAAAGTCGTTAAAAACAACAATAAAATTGCATTTTAAGCTGTGGCCTTTGGAGGCTTGCCCGTTGGTAATGCATGGGATAAAATCTACCTTGGTATTGCTAGGGTTAATTTGTACAAAATAACTACTCTTATAAGCCGGTATCAAGAAGTGACTACATTATATCTATTGAGTATTACATATCCCCTCTTCATTAACTGGTGTTTAATGCTCGAACCGAGGAGCCTCCGGTTTACGAAATTTCAATTGCAGACTCACAAATGTCATACATACGTGACTTTAACATCATCATTAATTTACAATGTTAACCATAAGAATACGCGACAGCATACATTTTCTGCAAAAGAAACGGATGACCTCCGTATAGTCTACAAATTGCAATATTTCCACACAATACTTTGTTCCCACCACATTTCAAATAATTGTTCTCAATAATTTTGCACTTCTTTTCTAAAATATGACATTCTTTTCCGTGACATGTCTCCTGAATATATTATTTAACTTCTGTGTGCCCCTCTGAGATTGGGGATCTAGACAGTTTTCTAGTTTGTCTAGACAAAAGTTATCCTCTACTGGCTTTCTTACACTCAGCTAGCGAGGTCTGATGCTCGGCAGATGGCTGTATAATCCCATTTATAAAGCAAATTTCCAACTCGTTTTCTCTGAAGCTTCTGAATATCACACGCCTAAACCCGCATTTCACGTAAAACACTCTGAGGCATCAACACAACAAGTGAACCGCAAATGTAAGGGGCTAAAACATCACCCAAGGAGACATGTAATCAAGAATCCTTCCGTAATAAGCGTTATAAAAGGCATTATGAAATGTATATTCATTTACCGGGCTCCCAACGCAATTAATCTTTTTTCGCTGTCGTGCAAATTATTCAGAAGGATAATTCCATTTCCGTAATCCTCGTTCTCTACCGGATTACATGGTGCGTACGTCACAATCCACTCACAGGCCTCTCTTGCCCCCACTCCCCTGCCATTTCCCCGCGCTGCTAGCGCTCCTACCGGCCGCCAGGGCTTCTACTGTCCTTCTCGTGACAACGTTCACATTTCTCGCCACCCGGTAAACCGACGTGTTCACGGCCCTGGGGCGAAAGAGTCCCTCTCAGGCTTTTCGTACGAGGGAAAACATTTGTCCTGTACCAGCTAAACACGCGTGAGAGATACATGAGAAGAAAAAGTAACTGGTTCTAAGAAGTAGAATAAATAAAAGTGAGGAAGAATTGTGTACTGTATTTTTGTCCGCTAACGTAACGAAACGTAATGTTATGCTAAAGTATGAATGATACGAAATGTAAATGCCTGAATGATACGAAGGCGAAAAATAACCTTAGTACAGCCATAAAACAAAGATGATTACTATCAATGACTCTAGTTACGTAAAATGGAAGATAATTACTGCTTAGTGACGTAAATATGGATGACAACTTAGATACGTAAATAAATAAATATTATAAAGAATGTAGCTAAGAAATGTAAAATTTAAAGAAACGCTTATGATACAAAACGTACGGAGAAATCTAAGAGTATGTTCTAATTTATTAATTTAGAAATGACACCTTAGTAAAGAGAATATCAAATGCGTGAACGAGAGTTGAGCGTGGCGAAGGGAAATGATAGAAGTGCAAGCTACCTCCCGGAGGTTGCGGTGATCTTTCCCCATTGGATGGCGATATCCGGCGCCTACCTACTACATCGGTTAGTGGGGTTTCTCCCTAACCAGGTCTCTCCCATCAGCAGGGCACCGCCCCAGCCGGGAAACGCTCTCAGCTCCCGACCGGTCTCCCGGAATATGTGGTAGTGTAGTGCATGTTAGTGTAAGTGTGGGTGTAAGGGGAGAGGATAGGACAAGGAAGAGGAAGGAAAGGTCACGTGCGGCCCGTGGCCCGTTTGTGAAGCTTCTTCTCCGGCATTCGCATGGTTTTGATCGGAGAAACCACGGAAAACAATCGATCACGGCAGCCGGTCGCTAGAATTCTCCTCCAGACAGGGTGTGGCGGACGGATGGAGTTCAGAGCGGGAGAGGGGAAGGACAGACAAAAGGTTGCCGGGCGTTGTTCCACTGCATTGTGTAGAGATCCTGCCGGAGGTTTGGGACCGCCCTGGGAGTTCAGAACTTCATTAATACTCTGCGTTCAACATCAACTGGATCTTGGGAAGGGAGAGGAGGAGAAGATGGACTCGGCGAAAGCAGATGCGGTTGACGCGCCTGAAGTGTCAGGAAAAGGCGGAAAGCGACTAAAGCAGTGGTGATGAATATGAACATGTGGAGGCGGAAAATGCAGAAGGGTACAGCGATTGAAAGGTGCAGAAGGCGGAAACGCTAAAAGTTAAGTTGTCGAAGAAGGTAGAGACGGCCAATATGGGGACGAACACGGAGACACTCTATAAGAACGACGGCTTACCCGATGATGCCGAAGGAGGAGAAATACTGGCAAGGGAGTTGATTGATTGATTTTTTCGTGTTTCCGGGCGCGTCAACTGCTCTGGTCATTGGTCCCGTTAGTGTAGTGTATGTTTTTTCTCGGGAGATGGCGGTGATCTTCCCCCGCTAGATGGCGAGATCCGGCGCAGACCTACCGTCGTCTAATGGGGTTTCTCCCCTAACCAGGACTCTCCCACCAGCGGGCACCGCCCCAGCCGGGACAAACTCTAAGCTCCCGGAATATGTGATAGTGTAGTGCATCTTAGTGTAAGTGTGTGTGTAAGGTGAGAGGATAGGACAAGGAATGGGAAGGACAGATCGCGCGCGGTCCGTGGCCCGTTTGGTAGGTACTGCTCCAGCATTCGCCTGGTGCTGATCAGAGAAACCGCGGAAAACTACCGATCAGAGCAGCTGGTTGCTAGAATTCTCCTCCAGACAGCGTCTGAATTCGACCTAGCTGAAAAGCTAGTGTCGAAAATCCTGCCGCCGTCACGACTCGAACCTATGATCTCCCGGTCAGAGGCGCTACAGTGACATCAGTTGATGTACTGAGTTACCGCTCCTGGTCTGGCAAGGGAGTATTATGTTGCGTCGCTTCGAAATATGCCCTAATTCTTTATCGAAAGTACCTACAAGCCTTACACACATTTCCTTTGTACCTCGTTGTTGTCTAGTTTCTGAATCCTCTGTACATTTGGTTCAATGCGGAGTCTCTTCGGGGTTCAAATTAAGGCAACTGAGTCAACATGGTGACACAGAACCAGAGGAGCGTGACGTCATATGCGCCTTGTAATCTCCGCGGCAGTGGCGGTGACCCCACCCGACCTTCCTTTTGATCATTCTTCTTCTCTCGTAAGCTGGCGAAGCAACACTGGTGACATCAAGACAAACATTAATAAAAGTTTATATTTACTTAATTTATAAAAAGTTAATACTTTTTTTGAAGGTCACTTTTTAACGTCTAGATCATATAGCGACCACTGTGATAGTTTTTCTGTGGTTTGTAACTGTAGAGGGAGCACGTAAGAACAACACAAGCATACACAAACATCAATGCTCAAGTCGAGATTCGAACCCGCGACCCTTCGAACCAAGGCAGCTACAGCCCTTCAGCCTTAGCAATATCGGCTATGCCGGCCGACTCATCACTACTTTATAAATTTAAATCTTGCTTAAACATTTCTTCCCCTTTAAGCAACCTATACGAGGGTTAACTGATCTAGGCTGTCCGGGTGACGCCGCGTCGAAGGCTGTGTTGCCGACGTTTTGACCATCTTTTCGTGGTCTTCCTCAGGGCTGGTCTGTATCAGGGTTGTTCAACTGGCGGTCTGCGGGTCGCATGCGGTCCGCGCTGCCATTTACTGTAGCCCTATTGCGTAACTATGATGGGCGAGAATTGTGTCCCTAGCGTACGCGTCCTACTGGGATGAACACTCCCATTAATGTGAAGTTCAGATTTAAGTGTTTTTTTTTCTCTAGTAAATCCAGAAATTGAAAATCACCCCAATTTGATTGACTACGGCCAGACAAGACGCATGGTTGCACCCTCTTCCCCGCCGCGTTTCCCCCGCCCCCTGGAAGTGCCAAGATCAACATTACGGGGAACTCAGGGGTGGATCGCCCGAATAATGAAAATATGGCCCCAACTATATTCAAGATTTTAGTTGTGATCCTTGAGTCTTTGCAAGTTGGCAATCCCTGACCTACATAGTTAAAAAAGGAGGCAGTGAAGGTGCACTCTCGTATAACGTGATGTGTTCTCCCATTTCGAAAACGCCAGGGTGAACCGTAGCGTTGGCAGCAATGACGACGGCAGTGGTGGCGAAGGCGTCGGGAATGGCGGAGGCGGAGAAAGTGGCGGAGGTGGCAGCAGGGATGTATTACAGTGTCAAATGCTGAGCGCAAAATAAGCATTTGACCCGAGTTCTTAACCTTTCGGTGAGCGCGTCTTTGATACTCACGAAAGTAGGCGTGTATGAGCACTGCATGCTGCATCGAGAAAACAATATTTTGCAGCCCCAAAACTTATACTATTTAATTGAAGAAGGAAGATTATAAACGCATAATCACAATACAAACTCTTCATCATTAAATTTTAATGTTAACGCTTTTTATCGGTGTCATACGTCTTTAACCCCAGTTAACATGCAACCCTGCAGGTTTATTAAGTGCACTTGTACCTACCTGTATGTTAAGAAATTTAACATCCTTAGTAACGGATTTTAACATCCTTAGAAACGTAAACACTATCGGTTCATCGCAAGTGAAATGTTTGTTAAGGAAAAAACATGGCGATGTACAAAACATTACATTCAAACAATTCAGAAATAATTCACATTGGTTTGGGGACTAATTATTCTGAATTGTAACATTATTAATAGTACAATTCGAAAAACGTATATTAGGTAAATTAACCTCATTTTCCTTACATTCCACAAATGAAATTACTCCGGTAATCGTACTTACTGACGATGTGAAAGTGTCACCACCGTAAATCAACGCGCCAATTTCCTAACCGAACGTCATTTCTTTAGGTATCTTTAGGTATTGGAGAATTATTTTCATCCAATTTTCTCGAACTACGGTTTACGAATATTTATGTAGATATATCGCAATCAACACCCCGGAATATCGTACTAACGTGCCGCAGCAACATATTTAATGTGTTTACTATTGCAGTATTTCTATTTTTAACTTTTGGCCTCGGCAGTAATAACACTCATAACATTTCTAGGTATGTTAACAGCTATTACAGAAATGTAGTTTTTTTACGTATAGAATAATAAATAACATATTATTTCAGAAAACCTTATAAAACAAAATATTACAAAGAAAATAAAAATAAAATTAACGAGAAAATTGTTATTAAATAGACAAAATAATTAAATAAAGCAGTCTACTGTCCTTAAATTTTAGAAAAGCAACGGTATTTATCAAGTCATTTTAAGTAAACTCAAGTAGGTGCCAGATTTCTTCTTTTGTTACCCAAGTTTCAGCCCTCCAGCAAAGAGAAACAAAAATAAGACTACAAGTAATAAGCACAAATAAACAAAAACAACTTTAAACATCTTGGACTTTGCTTACAGTGATCGAAAACGTATGAAAACGAACAATCTGAATAAGTACAATGTTTGGAATACTAAAAAGTGGGTGGGCACGATTCAGCACGGAATGCTGCAGTCAGAACTTGTTAGGTATCTTCAAATCATCTTTGCGACTGATGGAGAGAAGGCAAAGGCAGGGATATTCCCGCGATTCGTTTAGAATGTTGCCCAGTGGGAATACTGCAGTCCCCTGACATGTCAAATCGCCGTACGCTGTTTGATTACAATAAAAACACAAAAGAGTGCTGACGCGAGCCCGCCGGAAGGTTAACCTCAACCTCTCCTTTTGGTTCCTCACATCTCACAGCCCTCAGGACCTGCACAGCGTCGCCGATAAAGTTATTCATGATCATCTCATAACACTAATAAAAGTTTATTAATTCATATTTTCACTCTCCATCCATCTTTCTTAATATCTTCCTTCTCATCTGCCTTCTTTTTGAAGTATCCCGTACATAAAGTAAAATGTGGTGTCTCTCAAGGTCTGATTCCGGGTCCGAAATTGAAGTTCCGCAACTGAACGGGTGCCAGCATGATTCATGGCGGTGTCAAATCCTGAGCAGGGTCAGCTAGGCATTAGTGACGGAGACCCGAGCTTCTAATCTCGACTGCATCTTTTCATTTCGGCTTCCTGCTCCTACCGCCCGCAGACCTGTGCAGCGACGCCGTTATTGATAATTAACACTAATGAAAAATTATCTATTCATCCCTTCATTAACAATTATCTAACATCTTTTTTACAACCATTTTCTTTCTGAAGAACTGTTCACAGATTGTTCAGACTTATTCGCATTAAAAAGACAGCATCACCTGCATAATCGAATGACGGACAAGATTATGTGAAATGTCCGCAAAAAATCCCTTAATAATAACCCACAAAACATAATTTTCTTCCAAAACATTTTGAACTCATTTTTTACCCAGTACTTTACCGTGCAGGTGATACTGTCATATTATTGTATTCGACGGCGTAATTCGGGTTAATTGCTGCATTGCCGCGCCGACGCGCCGTCACCGCTCCTTTCGCGACTTTTATCTCAAATTTTCTAGATGCAGCCCCCTGGCCCGGATTCCTTTTCATGAACTTAATCGCTGTGAAGCCACAGGGACTTCCAGGGTTTGTCTCCGGTGGTTCACATGGAAACTGCTTCTACTTACAAAACCTTTTAAAGTTTTCAAGCGCAGAGAGGCTTAACCATACCTTGTGAAATGTATTTATGTGAATTGCCATGCACGTATACGATGATTAATATATTCATGGATTGGTAGTGATGGATGGATTGGTAGGCGCGTCACCTGGTAAGGTCATTAGTCCCGTAAATACAGTGCATGTTTTCATCCGGAGATGGCCGTCCTATGTCGGCTGACGGGGATTTTGCCCAACATGGTGTCTCCCACCAACGGGACACCGCCGCAGACAAGCTCTAAGCTCCCGAACGGTCTCCAGCCATGCGTGGTAATGAAGTGGATGTCAGTGGATGTGTAAGTAAGGTGAGAATAGGACAAGGAAAAAAAATATTGCGCGAGGCCCGTTTGCCAGAGTGCTACTCCGGCATTCGCCTAGAGTCGATAGGAGAAACCACGGAAAGCTACCGATCAGAGCAACTGGTCACCAGAAATCTCCTCCAGACAGCGACTGAATTCGTCCTAGCTCAGAACCTAGTGTCGAAAATCCTGCCATCCCCGAGACTCCAACCTAGGACCTCGCTGGCAGAGGCACTGCAGTGACATCAGTTAGGAAGCCTTCGACGTGGAAGCGCTCGTGGAAAACTTCATCACAACTCCTGGTTTCAATCTGGTGCGGGTAAATCTGGTCCCCTTTATAGCAAAAGATGGTGTCTCCCAAGGTCTGATTCCGGGTCCCTTAACCGAACCGTCGCCAGCCTGATGCACGGCGGTGTCAAATCCCGAGAGCAGCGTGCGCTTCGCGCCAGCGGCGGTGACCCAAGCTCCCGCCCCAGGCCCCGCCCCCTTCCCTTCCGGGTCTCCCCCTCCCGCCACCCGCAGCCTTGTGCAGCGAGCGACGCCGGTGACGTCATGATCATAACGCTAATAAACGGCACCGCGGGGCGCACAAAAGGCCCCCTTCTCCCCGCCCCCTCCGGGACCGCGAGCGAGGCGATGGAAGGAGGGGGCGTAGAGGGAATCAATTTGGGACGACCTTTCGACCCCGACGCCTGATAAGGCGGCTGGCACCGCGGTACCCTCGCGCTCACAACCCGCTCTGGCGCCCCGCCAATCCCCTCAGGAGGTGGGCGAAGAAAGAAGTGAGAAGGGGAGGTAGGATATAAGAATGGGGGGAGAAAGGATGGGAAATGCAATGATAGAAAGAAGAAAGGTAGTCATAAATCCAATTAATGCAATTTGTTAATGTACATCCGTTGAAAGACTCTTCACTATCCAAATTGCTTGATTATCAATCATGAATTTACCATAAACTATAACATCTAATATATAAAAACGTAAAGTGAAAAATACACTAATATTTCTTCCATGAATACTACCGGATCTACACAGAATTCTCAAGCGCGGGAAAACACTTTAGAGCGAACGTGTGTAAAAAATTACACTGAATTTTGACCACAAATACCGTAGATTCATTTGCAATTTTGTTTTGTTTTCTTTCACTTTGGTAGGAACAAAACGTTAACACTTATTCATAATTTTCAAGTCATTAAATACTTAAAATTAATTCATAGTAAAGATAACTATTTTAATACAAAGCAGTCACTTAAAAATTATTTTTCAGTTTCATCGGCCATGTTTTTGTCCTTTTTTTGTCCGTACATTTTGTCTAAATTTCTCTTCCTCAGAATAATTCCTAAGTGATTAAATATGAAAACAAATATTAGTCTTTTTTCACAATCAGTTATTTTTTCTCTTTTGTAATTTCTCACCACAGATTCCACACCTTGAAGCCGAGAAAATGTTAGAATCCCATCTATTTTTCATTTTGTAGCATTTACCATTTCCAGGGACCTCTATTCATCTATTGAAACGGGGCGGTTTAAAGGTCTTACTTAATCCCTAAGTAGTTGCATGGAAACTATAAGCGTTCCCAGACCATTTGTGATAACGTCCAAATAAAACAGTTCTGAGTTACTCTTCAAGAATTTACAGTACCTGTCTACTGCGTGTTTACCCTACTCCAAAGAAAAGAAAATCTGTTGTACGCATTAATGTGCTTAAAATAGAATGCACTATTAGTGGCGAACAACTTCTGCAATCCCCACGTGCGTCCAGATACTTTCGTAATATTACATAAAATTGAATTATTTGTGATGTTTTTGAACAATAAAGCGTTAGTAATAACAATACTCCATAAAATTAGTTTTTTACTTATTCAAGCTTGGCCTTTGGCCCCCTGCAGCCGCATAAGACGATTACAACAAGTATACAATGTTTATAAGGTATTGTATGATACATAGGAAATAAAATTCTAATTTAAGATAAATAACAATTTTGGGTTTATAAATGATAAAAGTCTCATCGGTTTGTCATCGCTATTCAAAATCTATGGGGGGTCGAAACATTCTCTGGGCAACATTCTTTTAAATTTTTGCTGTGTGGATTCTGCTTACTTAGGTGGAAGTGATAGCTGAAGTAATCTGTAATATTTTAGAATATAATTTTATGGATAGGTGAGAAAAGGGAACGGGAATGGGTGTCATAAATTCATTATGAAACTGTAATTGGGACGTATTAGGAAGTTTTTGTGATAACGCGTAGAAATCTATTTTGAAAAATTTGCATTTTGTTGATATTTGTTTTCGTTGTGGTAGCTCAGACTGGAGAAGCATGTGAATGTATGGGACGGGTAATTCATTTAGAGATGAAGAGCAACATGTAAATTTTGAGGGGGATGAATTTTTTTAAATAGTGTATAACTGATGGACACTAATAGTGGCTAGTGTTATTAGGTGTATATTTTGCCGCCATTTAAGTCTTTTATCAAACAGAACTACAAGGTATTTTATAGTTTTGATGGAAGAGTACCAGGAGATATTTTGTAACCATTTATGTGATTTGGAGGGATTAATATTTTCGTTTGTCATAGATAAATAAAAAGAAATTGTATAGTAATACAATAGTAATGACGATCATATATTACTTCACGCTATAGAACGTCTATAGCGCTATAGAACGCTATAGAACTATTCATATAGAACGTCACGCTACTTCCGAAGGGATAAAACATTTTCGAAAGCGACCAGAATATCGCGACATGATACAACCTCTTTATAATCCGTTTGTTAATGCTCAGAAACGAAATTTTTACAATTCTTAACCAGTGGTGCAGCAGAGTAGCTCAGAATTCCTCAAGAACTAGTAACGTTTTCTAATTTTCTTGGTGTGGACTGGATTTAGGATCTTGCTCCATCTGCCGCCGTCGCCGTCGCCACCGCCGTCGCCGCCATCGCCGCGGTCGTCGCCGCCACCGCCGTCGTCGCCGTCGTCGCCGTCACCGCCGCCGTCACCGCCGCCGTCATCGCCGCCACCGCCGTCGCCGCCGCCGCGTCGCCGCCGTCGCCGCCGTCGCCACCGCCGCGTCGCCGCCGTCGCCGCCGTCGCCGCCGTCGCCGCCGCCGCGTCGCCGCCGTCGCCGCCGTCGCCGCCGTCGCCGCCGTCACCGCCGCCGTCTCCGCTGCCGGCGTGGAGCTGCGCCGCACCGCACTCCCGGGTTCTTTTGTTTCAGGTAAGGGTGAGCGCGCTTGGAATATTCGCCCGACTGTTGGGGGCGACATTCGCAGAAGGCCCGACGTGAACTCTCGGCGATTCCGGGAAACTAAGAAATAGTGACGCCAGCCGCCGGTTAGCCGGCGATTTGAATCTAATTGGCCGAGAACTACTTCCACGGAACGCCTGATTTTCAAAACAACCATCTGTCGTGGGAGGAGGTAATTTTCAAGCGCCCGTATGCCGGTGCAGACCCGAGAATGTCTTCTATATTGACACGTTGAAAGCTTCTGGGTTGGAACTTGAAGCGCGGCTGGTAGAACTGTTAGATGTACCTGCAAGATCTGCCCGTGATGAGCGAGTAGTCATCACCGATGCTGCGTGTCTGATAGGGTAACTCGGTGATGCTACACCGGTAGAGCTGTGCCGCGCCGGTGTCCAAACTCACTACCGCGAAGTATGAATAGTGTCGCGTGGCCACAGGCAGCTGGCGCCCGCGTAAGCATATTGCGTAGCTCCGCCTCTGGATTATATCCTGTTTTATTGTAAATGTTTAGGAGTGATCCACGTTGCTTGGGCAAGACCCACTGAGGATGGGAAAATATTGTTTCCGAAAGTTACTTTGGGCATGAAATAAATATATTTTATTTCTTTTTATTGTTGTGGTTAATTATCTCTATATCTATAATGAATTACCATAAGATCTTGGCTACCACCACGGAATTGAGCTAAACAGTTTGTCGTATGAAAATTTCAGCTTAGTTGATCAAAACGTATCCTATTGGTATTACGTTTTATTACAATACTCATTGGGACTCTCCAATAGCTAGTTGAATTAAGATGGCTTACGATTATTATAAATAAATATTAAACTCAACTGATAAATATCTATAATCGTACATAAACCAAGTGTATGTTCAAACAACAAAATTAATTTTTACATTTTTAAGTGTTTACAATTTGGCCCGATCTCAATATTTATCATGGATGACATCATAGTTCCTTTTGCAATAAAAAGTATTTACAGTGTTTCAGAAAATTACTGGTTAATTACTCAGGATACATTTTTATTCCAATTACCTGAACTTTTCTCCCTAGTAACTTCATATTTTTTGTTGCGGTGTTCTACTTACGCGTGATTGACCCGAGTTTGTTTCAGTAATGGAACTTTCACAAGTCTTCTGAACTTTCCAACTCCGACCTTTGAATAGTTCTAGTTGACTGCCAGAGGAAGTTAGTTGTTAGTAGCAGAGTTAAAAATAAAGGCTCTCTTTTAATTACTCTCTTAAACGGCTTCCATACTTCCAGTATCTTCTATGCATAGAATTTTAGATGCTTCCACTACGTCAACCTCTCGGCCCGGTAGCATATACGGAATGTAAAAGTAAGCAGATCTTGCATACATAGTGGGACAAAGCTTCTAGGTTTGTGTTAAACAGAGCTGCTTCGTTCAAAACAAGCGGGTAAAATTGTAGGTCAGAAACATACAGAACTATGGGGTTTGTTTCCTGCTTTCGGGAATTTGAACATAAATAAAACACTGAGAGGAAATAAACAAATACTTTAACTTGAATAATATCAACACATGGTACCAGAGTAAACTAGTGGTGCTACAGTACTTTCTCGTACAAGTTAGTTTCCTAATCTGTTTCGTCTGGTTTTCGGTTGTGTCCCCATCTCTCCTACCCACAGGTACCTACCGATGTCAAAAATAATTTGTCGCAATTTATTAATAGTTCGGTCCCCGAGTTGAAGAACAGAACTTGTGATGCTACAACATTACACTTTTTGCGCTTTATATATAACTCATATAATTTTCGAAAATTTAGAGAGTTCAACGAAAATGAAATGTGTACCGTTTTTTAAGTGTTCTTTGCTCTATTCCAGGAAAAAATTAAAAGAAAACTTTGGAGCGGGTTTTGAGAACAAAAATTTTAATTATCCTTTACTTCATTACTGCATTACTTCAAGAACTTTGAATCAGGGAAAGCAATACGTAATAACAATGTTCTAACTACAAAAGATTGACAAATGATGAACGAAAAATATAGCTTCATCATTCACTGTGAAATTTCAATTCCTTTACTCAGCTACTTACATTCTATATAGCGGTTTCAGTTTATGCAATTTGAATTGATACATGATGCACAGGAGCAATGGGAACAATTTTCGCGACCACAAGCAGCATACGATTTCAGTAATAAAATTATTCCAAAGGATTCACATGAAAAAAAGATTTATCATTACGTAAGTAATGAACTACAATGACATTTAAAGCAGAACGTGAATATTGATTATGATTGACATACACACACACATACGTAATATTCTTTTAATATTTCACTGAAAAATGGCTATCGTATTCATATTTCCGACTGGATGAAAACAAATACACTGTTTAATAACACCATTCTTGTCATAGTAACCAATTTTATCCCCAAACCAATGGCCAATTCGCTAGACGACCGAATGCAGACAAATCACATTTGCGGTAATATTTACAATAATTCGAGAAAACATAAGACAAAGTATTTAGAATTATTTTTTAATTTACACGATGGTTTACTTCTCGTTTTTCTGCAATAGATACTTTTTATTCTGCGAGATTTAAAAAAACTTACATTTTTGCATTCTTGCATTTGCATATTTTGAATTTAGGGCCCCAAATATCTAGACCCAAATCAACCTTTTGAAATTTCGAAAAGAGTTTAAAGTTTTTTCATTGTGGAAAATTTAGGGAAAAAATTCCATAGTTTTTCAGAAAATTTGGTTCAAACATTTCAGTAAATTTGCCAATTCAGTTCCATTATACTACGATTTATATTACATTATATACGATTATGGGCAACTTATGATTACTTCAAAAACCATCATTAGAGATATTTTGAAGTCATGTATTGAGAAAAGCACTGAAATATGAAATATATAATGTAAATTTTAACGACGTGAGAGACAAGTAAAAGAAAATTCATGTATGTAATTTTTGAAAAAAGAACAACAAATAGAGCAATATGACTTTTATGTCATCTTATAGGGTACACTTGGCATTATCCCTGTCAAAAGTGTAAAGAAAAAATTTGGAGCCGTTTTCAATAAAATCTTAATTTTGTTATTTTTTAATATTACACGTATTGCACACAATATTGCGCAAAAAATACTAAAAGTATCAAACTTTTGCAATTATTGATATTTCAGAGTTGACAGAGAGAATCGGTTCTATGCCACCTTTATAAGTATATTTTACTCTATTCTGACAAGAAATTTAAAGAAAAATTTTGAGCAGTTTTTGAAAAGATTTTGAAAATGTCTCAAGAGTTTTATTTAAAGTACCTAACATTTTGGGAGCGCGAGGAGATCACGTGGGGAGCGCGTGGGAAGTATATGGGAATTGCGTGGGAGCACGTGTAGATCTCGTGGGGAGCACGTGGTAAGAGCGAAGGGGAAGCATGTGGGGAGTGTGTGAAGAGCGTGTGGGGAGCGAGAGGGCAGCGTGAGGAAACACTTGGAAAGCGCGTAGGAAGCGCGTGGGGAGCGCGTGGGGAGCACGTGGGGAACGCGTGGGAAGTATATGGGGAGTGCGTGGGGAGCACGGGTAGATCACGTGACGATCACGTGGGGAGCACGTGGTGAGAGCGGGGGAAGCATGTGGGGAGTGTGTGAAGAGCGTGTGGGGAGCGAGAGGGCAGCGTGAGGAAACACTTGAAAAGCGCGTAGGAAGCGCGTGGGGAGCGCGTGGGGAGCACGTGGGAAGTATATGGGGAGTGCGTGGGGAGCACTCGTAGATCACGTGACGATCCCGTGGGGATCACGTGGTGAGAGCGGGGGAAGCATGTGGGGAGTTTGTGAAGAGCGAGTGGAGAGCAAGAGGGCAGCGTGAGGAAACAAGCGTAGGAAGCGCGTGGGCAGCGCGTGGGAAGTGTATGGGGGAATGCATGGGGAACACGTGTAAATCATGCGGAGCACGTGACGATCGCGTAGGAAGCACGTGGTGAGAGCGGGGGAAGTATATGAGACGCGTGTGAGGAGCGAGAGGGGAGCGTGGGGAAACCCTCGGGGAGCAGAAAGCGGTCGGGAGGAGCGGGAGCTGGCCGGGAGCCTGTGGCGGCGCGAGCGATTCTGGAGCGTTACCGCTGCGGTGGCGGGCGAGCTCTGGGGCGGAAGGGCAGCGGCGAGCAGAAGGGCGGGAGTTCCGGAGGCGAGGGCCCTGCGTCAACGCCCGCCGGACGTCCTGCGCGCGGGCAGCGGACGCTGCAAGGCGGCCGCGCCCACAATGCAACTCGGCGCGAGTTCCTGCAGGGAGCCCAACGCGAAACTCGGCGCTCCCTGCAGGAAGGGCTGTGCTGCGCTGCCGGCGACCAAAGTGGACTCCGGCTGGTTGGTTGGTTAGTGATTCCGCGCGCGTCAGCAGCTGAGGTCATTATTCCCGTAAGAGTAGTGCATGTGTTTTCATCGAGAGATGGCGGTGATCTTCCCCCGTTTAATAGCGAGATCTGGGACCGACCTACCGTCCGCTAGTGGGATTTCCCCCTAACCAGGACTCTCCCACCAGCGGGGCACCGCCCTTGCCGGGACAAGCTCTAAGCTCCCGATCGGTCTCCCGGAATATGTGGGAGTGTAGTGCATGTTAGTGTAAGGGTGTGTGTGTAAGGGGAGAGGATGGGACAAGAGGAAAGACAGATCGCGCGCGGCCCGTGGCCCGTTTGTCACGGTACTGCTCCAGCATTCGCCTGGTGTTGATAGGAGAAACCACGGGAAACTATCGATCAGAGCAGCCGGCCACTAAAATTCTCCTCCAGACAGCGATTGAAAGAGGTTTCTATGGTGGGAGTGGTAGGGCGAACCGAGTTACCCAATGGGCGCATGTAGATACTTTTATCGGCCACGTGCGTCTTTAACCCCTGTTAACATGCAACCCTGCAGGTTTGTAAAGTGCTCTTTTACCTATTGTATGTTAAGAAACTTAACATCCTTAGCAACGTAAACAACTATCGATTCATCACCAGTCGAATGTTTGTTAAAGGAAAAGAACATGATGTACAAAAAGAATCAGATTCAAACAATTCAGAAGAAATTCACATTGGTTTGGGGAATAATTATTCTTAATTGTAATATTATTTATAGTACAATTAGAAAAATGTATATTAGGTTAATTAACCTCATTTTCCTCACCTTCCCTCAAATGAAAATACACCGATAATCGTATTTACAGATAATGTGAAGGTGTCGCCACTGGAAGTCAACGCGCCAATTACCTAACTGAGCGTCGTTTCTTTACGTTCAGGATTCATTTCTTTACGACGATTGGATTTGCATCCAATTTTCTCAAACCACGGTATACAAATATTGATTATATAGATATATTGTAAGCAACACCCCACAATATCGTACTAACATGCCGCAGCAACAGAACTAATGTGTTTACTATTGCAGTAATGTCGTAAATTTTAGCATAATTCGTGAAATTTTATGGTGGCCGATAAAATGCTGAACATACCACGAAATTGTACAGTGTTATTACTGTCTCGTTCAATTTAAAAATCTCGGCTCCGCTATGCTCCGCCTCGATTTTTAACTTTTGGCCTCGGCAGTAATAACACTCATAACATTTCTAGGTATGTTAATAGCTATTTCTAATACAGGACAGTTATATTCGCAAAATAATTAACTGCCACCGGGTCATACCCAATTGCAGTTCAAAAAAAAAATAAATGTAAAACACTACGGAATGATTATTCGTCCCCTCGCGATAAAACTTGCCCTCTTTAAATTTATTCGATTGCTGTACCATTCTGTCTCTTAGTCGTTTTACCAATAAAATTTACTGGTGCTACAGAATGGAAAATACTTTCCCGTATTTGTTTTCTATTTTCTTTGGTCTGGTCTAGCTATTTGAACTTGTCACACACTCTTGCCAGCGGTCATCTATCATCACCCAAAGTACTTTTTTAAAAGTTTCTCAAATTTTCGGGTTCCTAATAGTAGAACCGAAATATTCCTGTCAGAATATTAAAGAAGAGTAAAACCTCATCATAAATGAAAATTTTCATTTATGCAATTGCAAAATTTGAAGCTCTATTTCATGGGGAAATTTTCAGTTTTTGAAAAACTTTATTTAAAGTGGGGAGGCACATAATTTGAGGCTTTTAACTCACAAATATAACAGTGTTAACAAATCACTGGAAATGTGTATACTAACGGCGTGAGATGTATTAAAAAACTTATGCGTAATTTTTGACAAAACAAAAGAATACAGCAAAATGAACTTATGTCATTTTTAACAGTGAATTAGCCACGTCCTTCGGAAAAGTTTGAAAAATGAATTTGGAGCCATTTCTGAGAAAATAGCGTTTGCACGTTTCTGAAAATGGTGAATTTTTAGCTCATTTTAACAGAAAACTATTGAGTGTTGGAAAAACTTTATATGACATTATTTAAAGCTCATGTATTTCTAAATACAATAATGTTAACAAATTGCCTCTAATGTAAATATTTATCCAGCAGCACACGCGCCCCTTTTTGTAATGTCAGTGCACACACCTGGTCTCAGACTCTTCTGCTTGAATTTCCCTTAATTCAATTTCCCGATATCAATTTCTCAAATCAATTTCGATCGAAGGAGTGAACCAGAAAAAAGATGGATATTATATTCAATAATGAGATGTCTATAATAATTTATTACGGTATTTAGTGGTTTGTGTGCAAATTAACAAAACCGAAAAAATGGAATATGTTGAAAAATGATTTTCATTATGTAGTGTCTGTATGAACAGACACTACTGAAATACCGTCGGCGGCGTCGCGGGCCAGGAAGTACCCGCACCGCCGATAGATGGAGCAACGAGCGCGCCCCTGCGCCACCCGGCGACCTAGAAAGACCACTACAACAGGAAGGGGCAGAGCAGCTACCTCTCCCCGGCGGGGAGGGGGACACCGAACGGAGGGCCGCAGCGCCGGCGGCCTCGGCCACTCTCAACTGAGATTAGCAGCCGACGAGATCAGAAGTAAACTATATAGGGAACGTGCTTTGTATTAGGATTGTGATATTGGAACTTTGACTGTACCACTTTTACAACGACCCGGCTGATGAATATTTCTCCTGATTATCGAGACTCTGGCATACTTGTATTTTGGTAATTCTTTGAATGTTGTGGAATGAATAAATTGTTGTGTTACGGATTGTCTTTGCTTTTTGATTTGGTATACAACACATTATACTTGGTTTATTTTACAAACTGACAACTTTCCTTCATTGTATACTTTAGAGACAATGAATGCTCCAAACAAATTAACTTTTTGCGTATTTTGCACTAATATTTTGTATGCTTTGACAAACATTTTGTCCTTTGAATTTTGACCTAATTGAAACATTGAAACTTTTTTAAAAATTTGGGGTACTTGTCATGAAGCTCTCCGGACATTTTCAATTTTTTTTCAAAAATGGCATGTGAACACGCTTTGATTTTTGACCTTTTAACTCACGTAGCTTCTTTATAAAAATTTAGTCCTGTAGTTTTAACTTGCACATCCTCCGTCCTGTACCTCCGCTTTTACAAATATTTGCCTCAGTTTCAGCGTAGGCCCAGCTCAACGTAGTTTATTTTCTCTCTGTGTCACAAAAACTGTACCAATTCTTTGACGTCACAATAACTGAAAAATAGCTCTCCTTGCACATTCCAAAATTATTTAGTGTGTTTTATTATCCAACGTTGATGTGTTGATTCAGAGAGAACATTTTGTCCACTTTTGTATTTACATTCGTTGTATAGTAGAATGAATTACATAACTTTCATAATTTCATTTTTTCAGTATACATTCGGATATTTTAGTACTGGTATTTTCATTGTAAATATGGTCAACATTTCATGTATGGAAGAAAATAACAGTAGAGGTGGAAATTATTTTGAAAATAACTTTCAAATTGCCTCTCATGGATTTCACTTATTTGATTTAGAAATACAAAGGAATACAAAATAATTTTAAATAACTGCAAGTTTTGTTCATAATATGGTAGTACTTTTCAAATGATTTTAAATGAAATGTTTCAGAATTACTCCAAAGAGAGTATCCACCAGCAAGATGTGCGTACAATAGTACCCTGCATTTCATTCAGTTCACCAATTTTTTAAATTATTTTAAAAATATGGCAATATGTGGTTTTCAAGAGAATTTTTTTGTTTACTTCAAGCTATATAACGTCAAAAATGCGACTCTTCGCCGACGACTGTATATTATATAGGGAAATTGCAGATCAGCACGATATGATTCAACTACAGGACGATTTAAATAAAATTTACGATTGGGCAATAGCTAATAAAATGACTATAAATGGAAAGAAAAGTAAAGCGATCACATTTTGTAGGGCCAGAGCTTTTCATACAATACCTTATCAGCTAGGTAATGACCTAGTTCCGAGAGTCTCGAGCTGTAAATACCTTGGCATTCTCCTGGATTGTAAATTGGGGTGGGAGAAATAAACGAACTATGTAGTGGGTAAAGCTTGGAGGTCTTTGCATTTCGTCATGAGAAATCTTAAAAAATGTAATACGAAAGCAAAGGAAATCGCGTATACCTTGCTTGTCAGGCCGGTAATGGAATACGGAGCCAGTTGTTGGGATCCGTACAGAATAGGACTTAAAAAGAGCTTAGAGAGGATACAAAACAGAGCGGCAAAATATACATTTCGGAAGAACACACCTGCGCATTGGGAATCATTAGAACGCCGGAGGAAGAGGGCACGACTTTGCGCGCTGTATAAATCTTACGTTGGTTGCTCCGCATGGCAGGAAATTCGGGGAAGGCCAGATAAACCAGATTATTTAAATAGATTTGATCACAAATATAAAATTAGAACAAGAATACAAAGAACGGACGTAGGGAAATTCTCCTTCGTAAACAGAACTATAGTAGATTGGAACGATTTGCCTACGGCAGTTTTTGAGCCCTTTCCTTGCTCAGCGCGAGGGTTTAGAAAAAAATACAGGAAATTAGTCAGTAGGGTGAAAACGTATAGTGAAGTGAAGTGAAGTGAAGTGAAGTGAAGTGAAGCGAAGTGAAGTGAAGTGAAGTGAAGTGAAAGGTGCGATTATGCGCAGTCTACAGAAAAAGTATTGAACAATTAATATTTAGATAAAGTTATATGCAGTGCAGTGAAGTGAAGTGAAGTGAAGTGATTTCATTTCTTCTGAATATGACTGAATAAGTTCTGATTGGTGTGTAGGTGAAGGTTCCTTCGTCTCTCTATGTATTGTGACCATCCGTTTCCCCCGAAGCCTCGGAAAGCGGGTCACATTAATGTCCTGAACAAGAGACCAGCTGTTTGAACGCGCGCCAACGCGGAATGATATGAGAAGGTAACAATTACCTAAAGAGATCAATAGAGATCGCCACGTTAGATCGGGCGAGCCCTGTAGTTGACGGAGAAAAAGTCGTTCTTTCTCTAGACAACAGCGGACCAGTTCGGACGTGCCGACCACAAGACGGGAACTTGTGCTGCAACGGACTACAGGAAGGCATTCTATGAAAAACTCTTCAAGAAGACTAGAAGAGGTAATTATCTCCTTACAATTGATATAAACGTATTCTCAAAGAAAGAGACGAAGTGAAACATTTTAATTTTGCAATAAGAGAAGTAATGAATAGACATGAACTAAACAATGAATTCGTTTCTTTTATTTTCAGTTTATTTTTTTCTCTCGTTAATTTCGTTTATCGTCGTAATAGTGGCTCTTGTAAATCTGTAGTGCTCAATTTAAAAGAATTCGTCGCCAGTACAATTCTAGCTGAGCATACGAAAAGAGTTTCAACTGAATACGAGACGGTGGGCACGTGCTGGTGAACAACGAGACTTCGACGGAAGAGCGAGCAGTTCTGTGGAGGGGACGGCGTCCTCAGACCGAGGTTGGTTACTTCAAGGCCGCGCCGCTGGGAGCTTCGCGTCGCACCCGAGAAGCGAAAACGTAAGGTCGTGCCTAGCGAACAGTTTCTAGATATTGGAAGGAAAGTTTAGGTTGCAGTCTTGGCGTAGAAAAGAGGGGGAGACGTATTTGTCATACTTAACGATAAGAAAAGTATAATTACAATTTCTTTCCACCCCTAGCACGCGAGTAAAAAATCAACCTTTTCTTTCAAAAGAAAATTGGAAATGTACAGTTATAACTGGTAAAACTAGAAAATGAAGGAGTAATCAGTTACAGATATTCTCAGAATTGTTTTGTTGAAAGAGAGAGAGTAATTTATTACGGACAAGATCAATTCAGAATTGTCAGACTTGATTTTTAAGTAGAATTTGTTAATTTGTAAAAAGTAAACATTTCTAAACCTTTCTCCTGATTGAAGAAAGTAGTAACTGTAATTGGATGTTCAGAGAGAGAGAGTAAGAAACCTTGTATATAGTGACTAGTGTGTTTTGTGTTTTTTTTCCTTTCAGCATTTTATGATCAGTGTGTATTTAAATTATCTTCTGATTGGTTTGTGTAATTGTAATAACAGCAAAACTTTTATAGAATATATTTGAGTGTGTGAAAAGTGATTCTCCTTGTGTTTTTTAAGTAATTGCATCCAATCCACAACGTTCTGCACGACTCTGAACCCCGCCATTCTTCTTATAAAGTTTTTTTTTGTTTGCGTCCACCCAGAAAACCCCCCATTCTGAGCTAGTCGGACGGGTGGGTCGCAGTATATATGCGTATATGTTTGTATGTATATTTTTGTAATATGTAAGTTTATTCATTTATATGGTAGTGTGTATGCATTTTAATGTTTAGTATAGGAATGTAAATGCCATCTGCATATATAGGAAATGACAATTTGTTTGTTTATATTTATTTTTTATATATTATTTTATTTGTAATTGTAATTTTGCATTCTGCCACCGGGCATCATTTGCCCAATTGTAGAATAAATTTCTATCTATCTATCTATCTATATTGTTTTTATATCGTGTCATTAAGTTCAAATTCAAATACCGTGTACATTGCACATGTGTTCCATTTTTGGAGAAATATTGTTCACGATACTTGCAAAGAAAAATTGCCCAGAATGCACAATCTGTTTAAACAAAATAAATAGATAGTATAAGCCTCACAAATACGTTTTGAAGTGACAAATCAAAACTACATAATCAGGTACAAAACTGGAATATTCTAAAGTATTTCTAGAAGTTAGTAAATTGTCGTTTGAAGCACTAAAATAAGTAAATTATAAAAGTAAATTGTCATAACCGAAGAGGTTTTTCATTTTTAATTTACTATAAATCTGCATGATAGAGTTTATAAAATATAAATAAATTCTGTACCAATTTTAAGGGGATTAGCCATTAATTCAATTAAATAGAAACAGCCTATATTACTTCTTGTGATTTAATATGAAGGATGAAGTGTGTGAAGGATTTGTTGAAAAAAAAATTAAATATTCATAACAAATGCAACCCTGAATACTCGGTCGTATTCTTGAATCTATATCTTTAAATAACTGTTAAACAAGGCATTTTAGGGCCTTAAAATTTAAAATTTTAAGACCTCAAAGAAATATTTCACATTCCCTAATGTATAGGATGATATAGGATGTATAGGATGAATCTTTTTAAACATTCTATTATATTCTTTTGGTTCGACGCTTCTCGATTCTACCCTACCTGTTCAGAAACCTATAGAATCTGCAAGTGTATGTGAAATTAAACTAATTAATTGATATTCTAAGCGATTGAATTACACGTGTATTCATAACAACGTTAAATAAAAATAGTTTGTATTGACAAAGATTTATTGTATTGTTTTCATTTCAATTATTTTGTTATCAATAGTGCATGAAGAACAATTCGTAAGAAATATTACAATTTGAGTTCAAATACATATGTATGTATTTAAAAAAATAAATTAATTACTAACTATTAATAATTAATACAATAATAGTTTTAATAATAATTAATTATTAACTAACTTAATATTTTATTAACTACCTCTGAAAGTAATAAGGAAGTATGACTCCAAGTTCAATGATTTCTTCTATTTACGATGTATTAGTAGACATTAGTAGACTTTTCTATTTTACTGATCTTTACTAATATATTAGGGATTATTAATGATCTATAGGAAACAAAATAAAATTCAGCGATGGTACCACTCCACGTCGAGAGAAAGCAGAACTAATACGCGAAAACCTTTCCACTGGATCAGGACATGACCTTCTAGACCTCAGTCCCTACGTAGTTGCCTGTTAATCAAGAACATGTATCACAAGTACAACTTTGTGAAATGAAATATCTCATCACATGCTTACTAGCGAAAAGTGATCTTCGACCACTCTACATGCTATATTCAATTTTATTGATTGATTTTTCGTGTTTCCGGGCACGTCAACTGCTTTGGTTATTAGTCCCGAAAGTGTAGCGCATGTTTTTTCGCAGGAGATGGCGATGATCTTCCCCCGCTGGGTGGCGAGATCCGGCGCCAACCTACCGTCGGCTAGTGGGGTTTCCCCTTAACCAGGGCTCTCCCACCAGCGGGGCACCGCCCCAGCCGGGACACGCTCTAAGCTCCCGACCGATCTCCGGGAATATGTGGTAGTGTAGTGCATGTTAGTGTAAGTGCGTGTGTAAGGGGAGAGGATAGGACAAGGAAGAGGAAGGAAAGATCGCGCGCGGTCCGTGGCCCTTTTGTTAGGGTACTGCTCCGGCATTCGCCTGGTGTTGATCGGAGAAACCACGGATCGTCGCCGCCGGCCCCTTGTTCGCAGGTGATCACATTGATCGGAGGTTCGCACATTGATCGGAGAAAACTACCGATCAAAGCAGCCGGCCGCTAGAATTCTCCTCCAGACAGCGATTGAATTCGACCTAGCTGAAGAGCTAGTGTGGAAAATCCTGCCGCCGTGGGGAGTGTAACCTAGGACCTCCCGGTCAGAGGTGCTGCAGTGACATCAGTTGATGCACTGAGCTACCGCTCCCGGTGCTATATTCAAAAGATTTGTAACATGGATTCTGACACATCCTGTACATCTTGTGTAAACGTTGTGGTGAGCAACACGAAAATGCATGGGCGTGTGTGACTCGAAGGGCTATTCGCTCGTACGTGGGGCGTGTTAAAGCCAACGCCGCGCGTCCCGCCCGCGGGCCCCGCCGCCCGCTTCCGCTCCCGCTCCCGCAACGCAGCCCCGCCGTGCGACCCGCGCCCCAAGTGCCACCTGCGAACAAGGGGCCGGCGGCGACGATCCGGCACCGCCCGCGGGCACTGGACGCTACGCTGGGAGGGGCAGGGACACCAGAGAACGGCAGCTTGCCTGCACTGGAACGCAATGCAGTGCAATGCATCGCGCCGCATCGCGTCGCATCGTGTAACATCAGACGCATTGCGTTGGATCGCGTCGCATCGCGTTGAATCGCGTCGGATCGCATCGCATCGCGTTAGATCGGGTCGCGTCGTGTCACATCAGACGCATTGCGTTGGATCGCGTCGCATCGCGCCGCTTCGCGCCGCATCGCGTCGCTTCGAGTCGCATGGCGTGGCATCGAGTGGCATCGAGTCGTATCGATGCGCATCGCGTCGCAACGCAACGGGTCGTGTCGAGTTGATCTTCGACTAATGCCTCAGCACGTTACGGCCAAAGTTCCATAGGTTCACCACATTGTTCATGCTATTCACCAGCGTTCAGTTTTCCTCTGTACAATACATCTACTTATTAGTAGGTAAATATTTATTTACGTTACTAGTAAAGAACAGTACATGTTTCGCGTATGAATAAAATGTAAATGAACGGGGCAACCGTAAGAGCCTCGTCTGGTATTGTGAAACGAGTACGCCAAAGATTGCTTCGAGTGGTGTTCTATACTCCGTCCCACAACCTATAATACAACCCGTCTCACTTCCTTTTCAAAACCCTGTCCCACGACCAAATCCAAGCACAACCAGTCTCACACCCCGTCCCACGTTCCACTCCAGGTTCTGCCCCACGCCCTCCCCCCCCATGTCTCGTCTTACACCCCGCACCGCGCCCCGCATCACTCCCCGCATCACTCCCCGCATCACGCCACACCCGCACCACGCCCCGCCTCATACCACTCCCCGACCCACACCACACCCCGCACCACACCCTACGTCACCACCCGCCCCCACCAAGCCCCGCACCATACCCCGCTCCTTCTCTCTCCTCCCAAGCTCCGTCCCACGACTCGTCCCACGACTCGTCCCACGACTCGTCCCACGACTCGTCCCACGACTCGTCCCACGACTCGTCCCACGACTCGTCCCACGACTCGTCCCACGACTCGTCCCACGACTCGTCCCACGACTCGTCCCACGACTCGTCCCACGACTCGTCCCACGACCCGTCCCACGACCTCGTCCCACGCACTCGTCCCACGACTCGTCCCACGACCTCGTCCCACGACTCGTCCCACGACTCACCCACGACTCGTCCCACGACCTCGTCCCACGACTCGTCCCACGACTCGTCCCACGACTCGTCCCACGACTCGTCCCACGACTCGTCCCACGATTCGTCCCACGACTCGCCCGCACGACTTTCGTCCCACGACTCGTCCCACGACTTCAGTCCCAACAGACTCGTCCCACGACTTCGTCCCACGACTCGTCCCACGACTTCCGTCCCACGACTCGTCCCACGACTCGTCCCACGACTCGTCCCACGACTCGTCCCACGACTCGTCCCACGACTCGTCCCACGACTCGTCCCACGACTCGTCCCACGACTCGTCCCACGACTCGTCCCACGACTCGTCCCACGACTCGTCCCACGACTCGTCCCACGACTCGTCCCACGTCCCGTCCCACGTCCCGTCCCACGTCCCGTCCCACGTCCCGTCCCACGTCCCGTCCCACGTCCCGTCCCGACGTCCCGTCCCGACGTCCCGTTCCGACGTCCCGTTCCGACGTCCCGTCCGACGTCCCGTCCCGCGACCCGTCCCGCGACCCGTCCCGCGACCCGTTCCGCGACCCGTTCCGCGACCCGTCCCGCGGCCCGTCCCGCGACCCGTCCCGCGACCCGTCCCGCGACCCGTCCCGCGACCCGTCCCGCGACCCGTCCAGGACCCGTTCCACTCCACGCCCCGCCCAACCCCGCCCCCGACTCGCCTTGCCCCGCATCGTCCCGACCTGCCCTGGTGGTCTACCGTGCGCGGAGCTTTTAGTGGGATTGCGCCTGCCCCCACCCGCGTGCTTTTCCCCCTCCCCCGCGCCACTTAGACAGCGCTCGCCACCACGCCCCCTTCCTTCCCTTCGCCACCCTCCGCGGGCCTGCCCCAACACGAGCGCTCCGCTCGCAAGAGCTGTCCAAAAGGCTGCAGCAAACGTTGAACCTTTCGTTAGTAGCGGAATGGTGTGATTTTTAAGAAACTAGATAGCCACATGGCCTTTTGAATAATCTATATAACCAAATGGTCTTTTGAAGAATCTAGATAGCCACATGGCCTTTTGAAGAATCTAGATAGTCACATGGCATGTGAAAAATCTAGATAGCCACATGACCTTTTGAAGAATCTAGATAGTCACATGCCACATGAAGAACCTAGATAGCCACGTGCATTTTCAAGAAGGGAACATTTCGTGACACATGATTAGTTGGTTGCGTAGCCACAAGACATCTGTGAGGGCATGCCGTCGTACGGTTACCCCTTGAGGTCCGCGTTCGGTGACAGGGTGCGTCTCACGGAGGGTCCAAGACACCAGGATTCTTTTTCGCTAGACATTCAGTAGAAAAATGCGATCTATTATATGTATTTCTTGATTCCTCATTTAGAAAAGGAAATGAAATTTGCGGCATTGCCTAACATTCTTGTAGTTAAATATAATACACAAATTTTGCAAGAGATGAATCAATAAATTCAATTATTTTACCGTAACACAAGCCTATCAGAAGAAATTGAAATACTATATCATTTTCTCATATTTTCCCCTAGACCATACCAAAATACGAACACTTTTACTACTTTTATATGCCCAAAATCCCCTGTATTCACTCTTCTGCTCTTCATTTTTCCAACGCCATCCATGACAAACAATCGCGGATAGACACAGTGCATTCAGTTTCGTCACGATGAGAGGCGAGACAAA
Source organism: Teleogryllus occipitalis (assembly GCA_011170035.1). Classification (NCBI taxonomy): domain Eukaryota; kingdom Metazoa; phylum Arthropoda; class Insecta; order Orthoptera; family Gryllidae; genus Teleogryllus; species Teleogryllus occipitalis. The sequence goes on along the minus strand of BLKR01001807.1, from coordinate 130,016 downwards.
AGTGGCAGCTGACCATAGGATCTCACTTGCCCCTTGGCTAGTACTACGTCAAGGAACTGTTTCAGCACTCGTCTGGTATTAAGTGGAGAAAGCACCTAAGTATTTGAATTTCACCAAGTGACTAGTGAGTATTCTAACCCCAGGACCTCCCAGTAGGTGACGCTGCAGAGATGATGGCAATGCTTCCATTGAGCAATAGCAGCCAGGATCTCCGTCTCCATTTCATCTGCGCTCCATTCTCCTCTTCATTTTTCATTCTTGGTCCACAAAACTAATACGGAAGCTTTCCATCGCCACACTATTCCTCTTCTCTATTGCTGTTTTTGACCATCCGAATTTTGTCCTCGTTCCCACCAAATATTGCATTGGTTTGATCGTTCCATGTTACGTAGTGCCATTTCGCATCATGACATATTCGCTATGTTCCTCTTCCCTATTTTCTCCCATGGCAACCAATCACGCACCAGCATCACTGTGAGATTTTGTTAATCATCCCTACCATTCCCGATCATTCCCTACCATCTCCTCCCTCATTCTCTTCAATCATTACCTTGATTCCCCTTTAAGATTTGACATATTTTCTTTGAATTTTCAATAATTCCCTACTTTTCATTAATGTCAATTTACGCCATTATCTCCACAAAATGTTATTCATTCCAGTTCCGTTCCTTCCTGTTTCTCTCAATTCTATATTTTGTTTCATCAATAGTTCTTCCCCTCTTCATTTAACTGCTTTAAGTACTGTCCATTCCTGTGCTTCAATTCTTCCTCATTTCTCTCCCTTAATTCTTTCTCATGCGTCTCCTTCAATTACTCTCTATTCCTTTTCTGAAATTCTTCTCCATTTCTTTGGTGTTATTTCTCCATTTCCTTGCTTCAATTCTTGTTTTCCCCTTCCTCTCAATTACCTGTCACTCATCAATTTCTTTCCTTCACTCCTCAATTTTCTGCCCTTCATATACTTCTTTGCATATCCCCATAGTCTCCTCATTCCTTTCCATCAATACTCACTCCCCCAAGATCCATCCACTGTCCTTCTCATCCACCATCTCTCCACTTTTCTCCTATAGCGGTCCGCGCTGCCCCCTTCCCCTTCCATTCCGTGACCCTTCCGAGGCGCGACTCCCCCGCCACACCGTTCCTCCCCTCCCCTCCCCTCCCCGTCCTCTGGCGCGCAGTGCGTCCGCGCCGCCGGGGCCGGGATTTCGCAGTGTTTAATTTCACAGCCCGTCGCTCTGACGGAGAGAGAATCGGCGCCGGGCGCAGCTGGCGCGCTCCCACGGCGAGCGGCGGGGGCGGGCGGGAGGCGACATTCGCCCCGGATGACCCGGTCACGTGCCCGCGCAGGCAGACGGAGGACCGCCACTCGCCTCGCCGGCGCCGCGCCACGCCGCGCCGCGCCGCCGACGCGCGATTTGCATGGCAAGTGCCGGCGCGCGCCTCCACCATCGCCCCGCATACCCCGCCCCACCCCCGCCTTTGCCCCGTTCCCGCTCCGCCTCCGCCCCACCCCGCCCCGCCCCCTTCCCGCCACCTCTCCGCCCCGCCCCGCGCCCCCCGCTGTCCACCACGCCCCACTCCGTCGCTCTCGCTTTCGCCCGCGCCAATCCGCCCCGCCCCACCTCCCTACCTACCCCCGCCGTGCCGTCCTGGTCGCGCTCCTTCCTGCCCCACCCCACGCGCCGTCCCTCCACCCTGCCAGCCCTGCCATCCCACCCCACCCCGCCCGAGCTGCCCGCCCCGCTCCGTCGTTCTTACTTTCGCCTGCGCTTCTCCGCCCCGCCCCGCTCCCGCCTTCCCCCATGCCACCCCACTCCGCCCCGCCCCGCTTCACCCCGTACCCTCCACGTCCCGCTCCGTCCTGCCCGCCTCACCCCTCCATCGCCCCGCCCTGCCCTGCTCGTTGCTCCCGGTTTCGCCCGCGTCGCCATCCGTCGCCCCGCCGCGCAGCGCCCGCCGGCGCGATAGCTTTCCACCTCTGGGAACCCAGACTCACAGCTCGGTCGATCTGAAGGGAATTTGTGGTGGACAAAGTGGGTAGGCGATAGGTTTCGTCGGGGTTCTCCCGTTTCATAATTTATCCCTCATTTATCTTCATTAACCACCTATTTATCAAATGATTCATGCAATAATTCATTCATTCATTCAAGGGATTGTCAAAGGTGTATGTTCTAGAATCGTAATCATGTTCTCGAAATTTCGTAACGTAACTGCTAGAGCGATGACTTTTCACATCTGAGCACCGGGACTCAAAATACGATCTATCTGGTTCGAATTTGTAATTGACAAAACAGAATGGCGACAGTATTCAACAAGGTTCCCTCCTAATATAATTTTCCTTCGTTTACTTTTATTCATCAGCTATTCATCAACTGATTTATTTAGTCATTGGTATTGGTATAGGTATTGGTATAGGTATATTTAGGTATTGCCATTGGTATAGGTAATGAATTCATAATAAGAATAATAATCATAACAGGAATCATAGAAGGAAACCTGGGGAACCACCTCAATCTATCTTTGTTTCTGCCTTCTCAACGCACTTTCAAATTTCCGAAATTGGGTTGATTCTAATTTCCTGACTCGTCGAACCATAACATCCGCTCTAGCCGTATTTTTAATGAATTCCCTAGCCGATTTTGTCTATTGACATATCACTAGCTCTTTGTTCCGTTACTATAGTTTGACTTGATCTTTGATTCGTTATTCCTACATTCACATCTAATAGTTCCTGCTTTCGCGTCAAATGCCAATTTTTTAATCCATTTAGTTTGCTCTATAACTTCTAAAGAAATTTCATATGACTCGTTTTTCTTTCTTGTCCCAGTCTGCTCTCGGCTATTTTCACCTTCCCCCATTTCCGCATGATCATCAATTCCCCCAGTAGATGCAATTTTTGACACCTAAAGGATAACTATGGAGATTTCTCTATATAAATTTGCGATACACTTCTAGTACTGTAGTTGTGTTCACAAAAGGTTTTTTACTCATTTGATACCATGATAATCTTTTCTCCTGAGAGCCCAATAAAAACTTTTTATTCAGAAAATGTTTAGTAAATATCTCACCTAGTTTCTTATAGACCAGCGATATAACCATCAATATAACCATCACTAGGTGACATATTTTTAAAATGTTCCTAGTTACTTTGATTGTTTAATTGCGAATAGTATCAACATAAGTGGTTTTATTTTCTTATTTACTTCTTTCGCTATTCAAAACAACGCAAAAAGTCCCTCAACTCAACATTTCTTTTCTAAAACTACACATGCGAGTTCCTCATAGTTTTTTATTAACCCCTATCTTAGATTCCAATTTTATCGGCGTTCACCTCTCCCACTACCATCCACTACATTCAGCTGGCTAGACATAACTATTTTCAATCATGTGCCAGTTTCAATATTTCAATATTATACGCCTCGCCGAAATACTCCATACACATTCACACACACGCACACTTTCAGCACAATCGATTCAGCTTCTTGTACCGTATCTTCCATCAATATCTCCCTTCCATCTCCTCCGTCTCTACCACAGCGGCCAGTTCCACTTGCACCGTGCTCTGCGGAATCCATCAAAGTTCACCGCAAACTTAGATGAAGTTGCGGCCCAATCATTCCGAAATGCATGCTGTGAACCGTCCCACCGCGGCCAACACGTCGAACCGCGCGCAGTGCCCTCGCGAACGGGGCCGCACGGTGGTTGGTCGCAGGTCAGCGGATGACCGTGGGCGAGGGCGCGAGGACTGCAAATAGCATCAAGGATTCGTAAGCTTCCGCGGCCGGAATCATATGAGTCTTGGCTGTCCGGGATGAGCCGCGTCTCAGTCGATGGAGCAGGCGTTTCGACCATCTTGTATAAGGCAATACAGCTCTACAATGAGCAATACGGTCACAACAAGAAGGCCGGAACGCCAACTCCATCGACTGAGACGCGGCTCATCCCGGACAGCCAAGAATCAATTGCATGAAGATCTATAAAAAATTTGTACCCAGAAATCCTTGTGGATACAATGCAGGTACAAGGAGAATATAAGAAGTAGATACAACTGTACAAAAAGTCAAGAGATAACAGAATGGCAGAAGACGTAGAAGAGAGTACCCAGTATTCATAAATGAAATAAAAATGTTTTTTATGGAGGCACATAAAAATGTCGAAAGTACAGAACACAATATGGTGAGTATATTGTGTGATCCCCGCGGAGGAGGCGGCCTACAATCATACTACAACCATGCCCGAGGCTGGACTCGAACCCGCAACCCTTCGGTCCGAGATCACCACGACACTCCTGCCTTAGATTCTCGCCAACCGGGCCGACACATACTGTTTTATTTCATCGCTGGGTAATAATTATCTAAAACACTTTCTTTCGCCTCCAGCCCTTTTCCAGACGCAGGGCCGCCTCCACGAGAGGGCGGCGGCCTATAACCATGCTACAACCATTCCCGAGGCGGGACCGGGACTCGAACCCGCAACCCTTCGTTCCGAGATCACCACGACACTATTGTCTTAGCGATCTCGGCCACCGGGCCGACACACAGTGTTTTATTCCATCGCTCGGTAATAATTAACTAAAACACGTTCTTTCGCCTCCAGCCCTTTTCCAGACGCAGGGCCGCCTCCACGAGAGGGCGGCGGCCTATAACCATGCTACAACCATTCCCGAGGCGGGACCGGGACTCGAACCCGCAACCCTTCGTTCCGAGATCACCACGACACTATTGTCTTAGCGATCTCGGCCACCGGGCCGACACACAGTGTTTTATTCCATCGCTCGGTAATAATTAACTAAAACACGTTCTTTCGCCTCCAGCCCTTTTCCAGACGCAGGGCCGCGTCCCCGCGGGGGAGGGGGGCGTGGCCCGGGGTGGCACGCCACGCGCCGGCGCCGCGTGCAGCCGCGAGCGAGAGCGCGGTTCTCGGAGGAGACAGCGGCGCTGCGGGCGGCGGGCGCCCGAGGTGCAGGCGTGAGCGCGCTCGCGGGCGAGTGCGCGGCCTGCGTGGTGACGTGCGAGTCCGCACGTCCAGGGTGGGAGGGCGAGGACGGGTGAGGACGTGTTGGGTCGGTCGCCGCCGCCGCCTCAGCCACCGCCAGCGGCGGCGGCGGCGGTGGCGGCGGTGGCACGATGGGGCAGGATCGGAGAAAAGGGGGACAAAAAGGATGTTGCTGAAATAATTAGTTGTTTATGATACGAGTGGTAGAAGTGACGTTTTATGTTGGGAGTGGGAAACGTTGCGACGCGAGGCGGGTAGGCCGAGTGGTGCAATTTTATTAGTAGAATAAAATTGGTTTTAGTACATGTGTTAGAAACTATTTTTAAGTAGCCTTACTGATTTTCACTTCATTTTAATTCAAGTATACAAATTACTTTATGTTAAAATTATTCTTTTTCTGTTTGTATTTCTTCATTATACTATAATATTTTTGGTCTTTGATGTTTAAAGACAGAATATTTTTCATATTAATATTTATTATACAATACATAGCGCAACAATTGCATACATGAACAACATATTATTCTATTTATAAATAACTTTCGTATAAATAATGTATTTATTTTTTTTCGATTTTGCCTGATCATGGAAACAAATAATTTCCGAAACGTTGCGATATGTACTATATAATAAATATTAATATGAAAGCTGTGGTGTCTGTAAAAATCAAAGAAAAAAATATTATAGTATATTGAAAAAATCACTTAATGATTCATTAAGATTAGTAGTAGCTGATGTAAGATGAAAGTACTATTTTTATGAATTCACTGATTTATCTGAACACTTGATAATCGTCTTTCTTTTAGCACGAGTGCTTAAAATTGAACTTTATCACGCTTATCCATGCTCCAGAAGTAACCGGTCTTTCTAGGGGCAGTCTAAAATATTATTTTCATTTGGTCATTTTTTTTCTCTCTGCACGTCTATCGTATACTCCTTTGTACTTTTCTTTCTACCTGGTCCTTTGTACTGTTGATTTCTCTACGCGTATTTTCAAGAAAAAATTCCCGCCTCTAGCTTCGTAAACTGCAAGATTTTTGTACATGACGTTCTACCTTTTTTTGATACTAGACGGTAAAGAATATATCGAAATGACCATGAATAAGAATAATTATAAAAACACATCGAAAAAAATGAAGTTTTACAAACATTTCCAAAATTGATGAATTAATGTAAGTTGAGAGTCATCCACAGAAACTTCGTAGAGTTGGAGGTTGCAGGATTGAATCTCAATGGTGCGCAGAATTTCAACACCAGCCACTAATCCACTCTGTGTCTATATGAAAATTCTGGCGACCAACAATTTTTTGGCCTTTTGCGTAGTTTACTCCAATAAATGCTGCGTAGTATTGGACGGTGTTTCATGCAATTTCACACGTGCGTACAAAAATGTCTAAGTTGTATTGAAGATTTTAATTTTATTTTATTTTTTTTTTTTTTTGCGAAACAACGTTCTAAGCCTTATTGGCATTGAACGTAGAGTAATTCTCTTAGTAATTAGTCAAGTCACGACGGAAGTCATTGCCTTTTATTCATAACGGCAGGGAACTCAGCGAGCAGTAGTATCCGAGCTTTCCAGACGGTCACCCATCCAAGGAACCGCGGATCCTCCAGCAACTTAACTTCCGTAACTTCACGGAGAATGGTTAAGAAATATGTAGAAGAATATACAAGAACACTGGCGCAGACACTTTCATCTGTGCTTGAGTTGTCTGTGAGACTGCAACTGAAGCTTCACAATCAGTTATTTTAGTTGAGAATTATAGAGGCCGGTGGTTTTGATCAGTCGTTTCCTCAGTTAGCTCCGATAAATTTTAAGTAGATGCCGATACGGTACCTTAAATAATTGTCCACACGTCTGATCCTCCATCACCATGGCCCATTGCCATTACCCTAACAATAATCGTCCAACAACGTTTGGACATCCGGGAGCCAGCACCAAGTTGCGAGACCTCCGAAACATAGATAATATTTCGTGATGTTTCAGCAAATAATTATAAAGATACGAACCAGAATAGTGTAATTTGAAAAATTAAAAAATAATTTTTGTCCAACAGTTACATCAGACATCTCCTCCAACTGGGCACAGCACTTGTCGGGGCAAGCTCTAAGTTCCCGACTATTGTAATTCATGTAAGTGTGTTTGTATACAGGGCGATATTAGAAAAAAGGAGCGCAAGGGAAGATTGGGAGCTCTCTGTGGTTTGTTTCTTAGGGTGATGGTCAGACATTCCCTTGTACTAATTGTAGAAATCACGGAAAACTAGCGATCAGTGCAGCCGGCCGCTAAAATGAATCCTCAGATAGAGACCGAATTTGATCTATCTAGATGGTATCGAAAACCTGCCACTATTGGAACATGAAACCTACGAGTCAGCCCTTACAGGTCAGAGTCGCTGCAGGAAAGGTGTCAAAGCTGGCTCTGAGGTAAAGCCAGCCGGTAACTTTTTAACAATATAACGCCCGTCCCTTGACTTTACTGAGAATTCTTGCGCGCCGTCATTTTGACGCCTCGTGTATTTAATGGGCTATTTCTGGATTTTGTGGAATTTATATACACAATATGTACTTCAGTTATCATTTTATTGTTTGATTACAGTAATTAGAAGATTATGTAAATTGACTTCAAAATAATTACGAAAATTCTGGCTGTTCACTTGTGGGTTGCCTTTCGAAGTAAGATGTCACTGACAGTCCCGATATCTTTTCATTTCATCATAGCTTCTATCATAGACACTTCAAATACGAGCACTAATGCTTTTTAACCAAGAGAGCGTCCATGGTTTCTCGGAAGAAGAATAGATCATATAAAGAAAACAAGTCGACACACCGAGTGTACAGTTTAGCAGCTATTGGGAAGCAGTCAATTTGATATCAGTCAGGAGTTTAAGATAAGTCAATACAACAATTTTGGGTGGATGAATATTTTCAAAATTTTAACATTCACCTTAAATCATAAATACATTTAAAGGTAAGTAATCACAATGAATTACTGTTCATTTTTAATAAGATAACATTACTTAAATATGTTGCAGCCGTCAAAATGACGCCATCGGTCATTCTAGTGCTGAGACACTACAATTTCCCCTTTTGCACCGTCCGTTCCCTCCCCTTTTCTACACACTAGGACCGATTAGCCAACGTCGAATCAATCAATTAATTTACCTTATTTTACGTGGCAAAGCTCAGGCCACCAGACCCGCGATTTGAATTCGATTCAAAGGCTTCATTTCTGCGTGAGCATTTTTTTTACATGCAATAAATCTATAACCTGGGAAGATGACTTTATTTTTCTTCCAAATGAGATGCATATGAATGGTTTTTTCTCCCTTAAAAATCCACGCCTTCGATCTGGTTTGAACCCGCGAACCTGAGTACATCAGCCCGACACACTAACAGCTACACCACCAAAGACACCTTCCCTACGTAGATAGTCTTCTTTTACGTGGCAAAACTCGGGCCACCAGGCTTGCTCCTCCGTCTGACCACGCAAATTTCGCTACGCTTCTTTCACCATGTAGCGAAGAAAGAAGGATCTTGGGGGATGATACAGGCGATTTGAATTTAGCTCATAGGCTTCTTTTAGGATTGAGAATATTTTACATGCAGGAAATCTACTACATGGTGCATCCGGCTTTACTTCCTCTTCTAGGAAAGTCAAACAAAGATTCGTCTTTAAAAATCCACGGCTTCGATCGGGTTTGAACTCGCAAACTTGGGCACAACAGTCCGGTACACCGTTTTGCCACCGACCGGGAGCGGTGGCTCAGTGCATCAACTGATGCTACTGCAGCGCCTCTGACCGGGAGGTCCTAGGTTCGAGACCTGACGGCGGCAGGATTTTCGGCACTAGCTTTTCAGCTAGGTCGAATTCAGTCGCTGTCTGGAGGAGAATTCTACCGGCCGGCTGTTCTGAACGGTAGGTTTCCATGGTTTCACCGATCAACACCAGGTCAATGCCGGAGCAGTACCCTACCAAACGGGCCACGGACCGCGCGCGATCTGTCCTTCCTCTTCCTTATCCTATCCTCTCCTCTCACTCACACACTTACACTAACAAGCACTACACTACCACATATTCCGGGAGACCGGTCGTGAGCTTAGAGCTTGTCCCGGCTGGGGCGGTGCCCCGCTAGTGGGAGAGTCCTGGTTAGGGGGAAACCCCACTAGCCGACGGTAGCTCGGCAACGGATCTCACCATCCAGCACTGTCATCTGCCGATAAAACATGCACAACACTTACGGGACTAATGACCTACGTCCGGGACATGACGAGCCCGGAAACACGAAAAAATCAATATGTTATGCCACCGAACGTATTAGACGGGGTACAGGCAGCCGCGACCGTACCATCACGGGCCGCAGCACTGCGTCTCGCGCCTTTCCGTCCACTGTGCTCCGCCGGCGGCGGCGGCGGCGGCGGTGGCAACAGCGGCGCGCAGCAGTTTCGGCGCGGGCGAGTCGTGCGGGTAGCGTGCAAACGCAGGCAGGGGCAGCGCGCGCCGCCGGGCGCGGTCTGTCACGTGGAAGGGAGCGTCGACGGGCGGCGGGAAACGAATGCCGGAGGCCCAGCCGGCCGTGCGGCAGCCACAAAGCGCCCTGCCACCGCCTTGTCATACAAACGCTGCGAAGCGACGTGGCCGGCGGATGATATAAAAACCGACAAATCTAATAATCCCATAGATAATATTGCTTAATGTTACTATTTATGTCTGTTAAAATAATTTCTTGGGTAGAAGAATGGCCAAATGAAAAGTGTTTTCTTCTGCAATGCATGGATTGTAAAATATATTGCACAATTTCAAAAAAAAATATGTGTATTGTCACATTAACTTGTATATAAATTTATAATTTGTTAAAAATAGTTTGATAATAGAAATATTTGTCATTTTTACCAGTGATTTTTATTTCGGATTTATCATTATAAATAGTATTCAACTATATATATATATATATATATATATATATATATATATATATTATAATAGTATCGTTAACTATTCTCGGGGATTCCAATGCCTCCTCCTCTTTTTATTCGTTAATAATATGGTAAATTATGTTTTAATAATTCCGGTATTGTTTATAAACTTCTCGGTAACTTTTTCTACTAAAAATCCACAAAAGAGTGTGCCAATATTTTGTATAATTTTGTAACATCTCTTCCTTTTTCCGGTTGGTACGTGAGAAACAAAATAAAATACGAATAATTTTTGTTAAGATTACTTCACTCGCAAATTTATAGGATTAGATCTAAGTAACCCGTATATTCACTCTAATACTAACGCCACGAGTGCATCCAAAAGATTCGGAAAAAATAATTAATCTTTATTTCCCTTTCATTAATATTTTGATATTAACCTATTTAATATTCTACTATTCTTTTTTTAGTTATGTAACATACTTGTAGGTATTTTTTGATAATAGTTTTTAATTTATTTACTACCAAAACCAAATGGAATTAGCCAAAAAATACACCTTAAGTAGTTATTGAATATGTTGATGCTTGTTATATAGTGAGCAAAAATATCAGTGTTTTCTGGGAACCTTATTTTTGATAGCATAACTTATCAATCGCGTAGCCAAAATCAGAGCTAGTTTGTTTTGTTTCCAGTTTACTGACTCAATGAGCATCTCATTCTTTGTATAATGGAAATTCTAAACAAAAACAAATACAATAATATTAATATTAATAATAGTAATAATAATAGTAATAACAATAATAATAACAATTTTAATAATAATAATAATAAATGAAGAAGACAAAAATATTTACCGAAAACAATAAACAGTACCTACGCGATAACAAATGTACACTACGCGAAAGTCGCATATCGTCTTTGGAATCCATGTTGGTAGAGTACCAAGCTACTCTAATGTAACTTTCCTTTTTTAAATGTTAGCCCTGAATAGTTGCCACTCGCCAGATCTGACTCCCAATCCCGCCTGCGCAGGCTCCTGGCCGCCGCTGCTTTGCCTACCTCCCGCGCGGGGTGGGGTGGGGAGCTCGGGCCGGAGAGGCTGGGTGAGCCGGTGTACCGCCCGAGGCGTTCGCGGCGCCATGTCGACCACCGCCCCCCCCTTATCACCAAACCCCGGCGCTTGCCCCACCCTCGCTCGCTCACCCCATCCTCCCCCTGCGTGCTCACCGCCCGGGGCTACCCCCTCCCCCGGCCACGCACCGGCCTACGCGGATGGCACGGGCGGGAGCGGCCGGCCGGGCGACAGGCAGGTGGAATCGGGCACGGGTAGCGACAGGTAGAGAGAGAGAGAGGTAGATAGAGAGGTAGGGAGAGATATAGCGACAGGTAGAGAGAGAGAGAGGTAGAGAGGTAGGGAGAGAGAGAATATATCTCTCCCTACCTATATGTATATATATATATATATATATATATATATATATATATATATAGAGAGAGAGAGAGAGAGAGAGAGAGAGAGAGAGAGAGAGCGTGGGAAATGAGAATGTGAGTGCCATGTGTGAAGAACTGAAAGAGTCAAAAAGATGGTAAAAAGTTGCGAGGCAAAGAACTACAAGGTTATGCAAACGAGAAAAGATAAATATGCAAAAAGTCCTGGTAAATGCTGATTATATACGTAACATTAGTTTTTAAAGGTATATTCTTTTTCAATTCAGTTATGTTATCAATTAGGTACCGTAAACAATAACATGCATATTATAATGAGTGTGCTTCCGTGTTTACTTTAAAGGGGAAGCTAATATAAAATTTTAGTTTATACTTCATCTCTATTTCACGTTCATTCACGAGAATTCCCAAAAATCTCATACGATTTCAAGCTGTTTGATGACTAGTCTGGGCGTTCAGTGCGCAACTATTCTGCCTGCACCCAGCCCAATGAAAAGTCGACAGCGGACCCACGAATCAGAGGGGAAGGTTGTCCAAAGGGATGGAAAGACGAGATAAGAAGGGAAGTGGTTTGCGTGGAAGGAATGCGAAAGTAAATGAGGTGATAAATAGGGCTAAGGAAACGAAGGAGAAAGACGCGGAACAAACACTAAATTACAGAAATTTTCAAGATTGCACGTACTGCTTACTCATGCTAAGATCACGGTTTCAGTGGCTTTAATAACTAGATGTCCGCGACCGTAAACGCAGTGGTGGGCAACGGGCAAGTTGCTAGAGTGAAGGAGGAAGAAAGAAGAGGACTGAGATGCGATGAATAATTGTGAGAATAAACGAGATGGCGAATGAGGACGACGAAGAAAAGCATAAGACCTCGAAAAAATCCATTTATCACGAATATGTAAGAAAGTGTGTACATTGTTAGGTAAGCAATCAGACACACCACACCTATTAATTAGAAACGTGCAAGACGTCTGAAATCTGTGGACGTGACATACCACATTATTAGAGGCTAGAAACTTAATTAATTATATTAATGAACATGTATTAAAAAATACATTATGGATAGTTCATGTAATGTGATCCACAAACTTGACTTCTAGGTTAGAATGCTATTGTTGTTCATTAGTAACGTAACTTTACAATATTTCAATGTTTTCCAATACATGCTTATCCACACTTTAACATTCCAACTTCTCATATTTCGTATAACATTGAAAAGAAAACTATTATTAGGCCTCTGTCTAGAATAACTTTTGTCCTGGGTGTACATTGTGCCTTGCGTCTACAGTCCATTTTCTTAAAAATTTATTTGTTTTCCGAGTTTACGGTGACTGGTCGAATAGTGCTGCAAAACTGCGACTCAAGAAAAATGACGCCACGCTCAAAACAAACCGACGATCAAAACGATAGTACCTAGTGGTCATTTAGAAGCGGTCAGAGGAAAAAAGCTTTAAGTCAATAAGTGGAGCTTTTTGATATTTTTTCTATTTACACAAGTTTTAAATTGCTGGTGTGATAATTTAAGTTACAATTAAACATGAGTAGCCTCACTGGTAGGGGGACAGGGAATTTATACCTAGCGTACATCCGTTACCTACGCGCGATGACGCAAATATGTATATTATTATTTTACTTCCGTGATTTCTCGCACCAACCGCAAACATATTACATACCTCTGACTGGCACTAATGCCTCTGATTGGAAGGCCTAAGGATCGAGACCCGACGGTGGCATGATTTTCGACAGTACTTTCGTACACTCGAAAATCATGCCACAGTCGTAGTTTGTCAGCTAAGTCGGTTTCAGCTGCTGTATGGAGAAGAATTCTAGAGGCCGACTGCTCAGATTGGTAGTTTGCCGTGCATTCCTCAATCAATATGAGGCGAATTCCTGAGCACTAGGATAACAAACAGGCCATGAACGGCGCGCCATCCATCATTTCTCTTTCGTGTTCCCATTCTCACTGTTTAATTACTCACACTTACACTCACATGCACTATGATACCCCACTAGCCTGGAGACCAGTCGGAAGTTTTGAGCTTGTCCCGACTGGGCGGCACTACGTTGTTGGGAGATAACTGGTCGGAGAAAATCCTTGCAAACCGACGTCAATCGGGACCGGATCTCGTCAGCCGGAGAATGAAAGTCCCCGGCACTTCCTGCAATAAAACCATGCACATTTCCGGGACTAATAACCTAGGGCGGACGGAACTAATATCCCCGCCCGGAATCACTCATCGATCAATGACACTGACGAGTTATTTAAAAATTCATTCGCTTCTGGAGAGGAAGGGCGGTATTGATTTCCTTCTGAGGCGATTCTTTGTCAACAAGGTCGGCCCGTGCGCCAAGAGCGCGGCCGGACGCGCGTCACTCGCATCGCGCGGGCGGACGGACGTCCCACCCGCCCACCTGCGCCGCCGCCTCCGCCTCCCCCTCCACCGACGCCTCCGCCTCCACCGACGCCTCCGCCGCTGTCAGTCGCCGGGCGGGCGGGCCTCTCATGAGCTCCTGCACCGGCGGACGGGAGGACGGGCGGTCGGACGGGCAGGCGGACCGGCGGGCGGACGGGCGGGCGGACGGGCGGACGGGCGGACGGGCGGACGGGCGGACGGGCGGACGGGAGAAAGGACGTCCAACCGCCCACCTGCGCCGCCGCCTCCGCCTCCACCGCCGCCTCTGCCTCCGCCACCACCGCCGCCTCCGCCTCCACCGACGCCCCCGCCTCCACCGACGCCTCCACCGACGCCTCCGCCTCCACCGACGCCTCCGCCTCCACCGACGCCTCCGCCTCCACCGACGCCTCTGCTTCCGCCGCTGTCAGTCGCCGGGCGGGCCTCTCAAGAGCTCCTGCACCGACGGGCGGGCGGGCGGACGG
>BLKR01001807.1:0-115679 GCA_011170035.1 Teleogryllus occipitalis | reverse complement strand
ATCGCCCCGCCCCTCAGTCGGCGCTACAATCGCGCCCCCCCCCCCCCAACGCACCGTCCCCCGCGCGCCACCGCGCCGCCCCCGCGCCGCCCCCGCGCCGCCCCCGCTTGTTCACCACAACACTTCCTGACCATCCTCCTATTTCGTCTCCTCTTCGCTTTGCTTTCCACTTGCCTGCAACCCCTCCTTTCACTCCTTTTTACTCCTAATTGTCCCCTTCCAACAAACCCTCTTCTCACTTTTCACTGCCTCTCTACTACGACCACGGTTCCGCTCCTCAACATTGTTCTTCCTCTCTTCAGGGCTGCAATCCTCGTCACGGTTCCACACTTGGTCATGTCCGTTCCCCGGCTCTCGATTAATAATTCTGACACGTGATTCGAAAAGCATCGATAGCAACAATGTGTGAATGGAGGATAGGAATAACAGGAAATGGAAGTTCCATCTCCTACAACACAATAAACTGGAAGCCTCTCATGACCTCATGCACCTAACCTAACCTCAATTTTAAAACATTACTTGTAACCTTCCCTTCGCTCTATCATTATCTGCCCCTGTATGAATTCACTACACTTTCAAGTTTTCCATCTTCTTACACACTACTATTACCCAATGTATCTGCATCATCTCCAGCGTTACAAATACCCTCTCACCTTCTGCTGCTCCAACAACCCCGCACGTTTTGCCCTGCTCATTGGCTTCGCTCTTTCCCGGCCTCCCATTCTCTCGTCATCCTCAGAAGGGTCTCTCATGCAACCCCGCGGCGATACACGTCCAGCGGCTGCTCCAGTATGCTCCCTGCTGCACCACCGGCTTTGCTCCTTCCGCCTACGCCTCCGCCACAACTGCAAACCTTGAGGCACACCTCGCTTTCGAGCCCTCTCTGACATCGCCTCATGTCCACTCTCTCTCTCTTTAAACTAAAAGCTGCCCGGATTAAAATCGTCACTCACAAACCCTCTTTTGGTCTTCCTGAAAATTATATAAATAGACTCCCCAAGAAAATAAATCAAGAGAAAGTATCGAAGAAGGATATTTAATTGCACAATTATAAAATCATGCAGGAATAACGTGACTGAGAATAGATGTTGAGATATATGAGAACGACTAAATAATAAAAGTAGAAGGTAGTTTTCGTATGTGGTGAATCATTGGCTCTGTTTTGGTTGCTCCTATCTCGGCCACGGAACTATAAAACGTCCATACACCTTACGACAGAACGATCCGGCTTCCTTTTCTACATCGTCTCTCCCGGACCATTTCACCCATAATTCCGACAAGTACTACGGACTTACCTCGAAACTTTGACTCCGCCCCTCGAGCCAGGACTCTGTTCTAAGCGTCTACAGCACTTGGCCGATCTTTATTCGTTTTTCTATGGCTTCGCCACTGACGAGCTATCTGTATTCATTAATATTGTTTGCATAATAAATGTTTGTCTATTATTCAACATAGGTTCATTTTTCACATTACAAAACAAAAATAATAACTGTGATAACAATCATACTAATAATAAATAAATGCTTCATAACTTCAAGGGATCTATTATCACAAGTAGCTTTCTGCAAAAGTAATACCCACATATTTTTTCTGAATTTATGTATTCTTTGATTTTTTAAGATAAATCACTATCCACGATACTGTGAAGCGTTGGTTAGTTGAATGGTTTTTATTTTTTTTTTAAAGTTTCAATAAATAAAGAGAATTAATACTCTCTCCACATCAAGTAGATATTTTGTTACTTTTCTATACTTTTCATGTTTTTGACTTAATGAGATACAGAACAAAAAATATAAATAATAGATAATGCACCAACACTCCCCACTACGAACAATATGACAATGACTAACATTTGCATTTTTCAGTGAAAATCGAAAATTATACTGGAAGTAGGACTTTTCCTAATTTCTGTATCTAACAAAACCAAGCACATCTTTCACGTGATTAGATGCCTCATAGATTTTTTCAATTTCTGCGCATTTTCGAAATAAGTAATATAGTAGAGACCTAGCATTCTGCAGGTTAGGTCTCGGTTGATAGATTGATATTTTAGTGTTTCCGGGCGCGTCAACTACTTTGGTCATTACTCCCGTTAGTGTAGTGCATGTTTTTTTCTGGGGAGATGGCGGTGTTCGTCCCCCGCTGGATGGCGAGATTCGGCGCCGACCTACCGTCTGCTAGTGGGGTTTCCCCCTAATCAGGACTCTCCCACCAGCGGGGCACCGCCCCAGCTGGGACAATCTCTAATCTCCCGACCGGTCTCCCGGAATATGTGGTAGTGTAGTGCATGTTAGTGTAAGTGTGCGTGAAAAGGGAGAGGTTGGGACAAGGAAAAGGAAGGACAGATTGCGGGCGATCCGTGGTCCGTTTGTTTGGGTACTGCTCTGGTATTCGCCTGGTGTTGATCGGAGAAACCACGGAAAACTACCGATCAGCGCAGCCGGCCGCTAGAATTCTCCTCCAGAAGCGACTGAATTCGACATAGCTGAGAAGCAAGTGTCGAAAATCCTGCCGCCGTCAGTACTCGAACCTAGGACCTCCCGGTCAGAGGCGCTGCAGTGACATCAGTTGATGAACTGAGCTACCTCTCCCGGTTTAGGTCTCGGTTTGAAATGGACGAGATTCCAGACAAGAATACACTTTAATGAATACGAATATAAAAAATAAACACGCAACCGAAGTGTGAACACTAGTGAGGAGATTATGTAAACAAAACTAATAAATCACTAACGATATCTTTTAAAGTATGAACTTACCATTTGAGTACATGTGTCCACGAAGATTAAATATCTAGAAATGTTGATGACGGCAACTTACCTAGAAAGAAATGAAGAATATTAGCATTAGCATGTGGTAATAAATTCGAAATAAAAGGAAATTTTGGCTTAAAATACATATTAAGAAAATATTTTGTGGCCCTTTATGTAAAATAAATAAGAATTACAAATAATTTATGTACGTAAGCGAAAAAAGCAATCATAATCCGTGTAATAATAATAATAATAATAATAATAATAATAATAATGATAATAATAATAATAATAATAATAATTTCTAATCAAGGAGGCAGAGAAACGTCTTAATGTGTTTAGAAATCGAGGTCAGCCGTATTTGGAGTGTAAAAGCACAGATCATCCCGATAGTTTTCGGAGCTCTGGGATTTGTTTCGCAAAATTAGTGTATGAACTTGGCTAAATTCCCAGGTCGTTCAAAAGACTGGGAAGTACAAGAAATTGCTTTATTTTGAACAGCCCAGATTTTGCCCGCGAAGAATAGAAGAGGCACCGAAAGTGATTAAGTCCTACTGCTTAGGAAGGTGGTTGCAATCTGGAGTGGATTTTATATTCAACTTCAACTTTTAGTCATGAATTAGAGGAATAATAATAATAAATTGTGTGTAATAATAATAATAATAATAATAATAATAATAATAATAATAATAATAATAATAATAAAAGTGTCAATTTAAGTGTTCAATTCAATTGAAGTGGTAATAAACAAAATAAAGTTCTCTTATTAAGATAAGCCATAATTGAAAAAAGATTAAGTAACAAATTAGATACGAGGGGTCAAAGCACTAACCGGTCTTACCAGTAATACCTTTCACGGCACAAATGTATTCATCGAGCTCACACCCTCAGGAACTTCCGTTTTGTCTCAACCGCGGAGAATGCAATATTTTTCCAGGAGCATGTTTTTTCCTCGGAAAATAGCGGTGATCTTCCCCCGCTGGATGGCGAGATCCGGCGTCGACCTACCGTCGGCTAGTGGGGTTTCCCCCTAACCAGGACTCTCCCACCAGCGGGGCACCGGCCCAGCCGGGACAAGCTCTCAGCTCCCGACCGGTCTTCCGGAATATGTGGTAGTGTAGTGCATGTTAGTGTAAGTGTGTGTGTGAAGGGAAGAGGATGAGACAAGGAAGAGGAATGAAAGGTCGCTCGCGGTCCGTGGCCCGTTTGTGAGGGTACTCCTCCGGTATTCGCCTGGTGTTGATCGGAGAAACCACGGAAATCTACCGATCAGAGCAGCCGGCCCCTAGAATTCTCCTCCAGACAGCAACTGAACCCGACCTACCTAAAACGCTAGTGTTGAAAATCAGGACTCATTTTAAAGCTGCTATTTTGAATTTTGAAATTAGATTGTGATATTCAAATTCAGCGACCTCAAAAACCCATTGATACCCATTTTTACGCAAATCCACTAGCATTTACAATTATGACCAGGCTTTAAGCTCGATTGAACCAGTGTGCGCTCCCCAGAGGCGCGGCATTGAGAAATCCACACATCCACCGCCCCCTGAGTTTCTCGCAGGTTCCCGCCTCGCCGCGCCGCCCCGCGCCGCAGCTGTCACTCATTCGTGGAGATCAAAAGCTTTGGGCGTCACGTACGAACCCGGAGGCTGACGGCTGAGAGGCTGTCGATGCTGACGCCGACCCGGACGGCTGCTGGCTGATATGCTGACCGTCCGTTGCCGAGGGAGACTGACACGCCTTAAAAGTGTGTGTGTGTGTGTGTGAGTGTGAGCACGCGCACACGTGTGTGTGTGTGTGTGTGTGTGTGTGTAACTGCGCTGTTGGCGCAGGTTTGCGAGCGCGAAGTCATAGCCTCACAATAACTTAGATTTCTACGCCCTAAACGTATTAGACCTGCCTATACTCTGCAATTATAATATAATATTGCAGTTATTAACGTCATTAAGTCGACACAGCGCAAATAACAGACGCATGAAGTACGGAAAGCGAGTCTTTTACCCTCCTAGTCTTATTTGCGACACCCGCCGGTTGTCGTTAAATATTTTTGGTTATCAGAACCTTCTCGTAAGATGAAAAAAAAAATCGCGTTCATCTTTAGTAATAACTCATTTGTTTTTATTGTTCTTTACAGATAGTAAAATACAGTTAAATCTTCGTCGCTTTTATAACTAGAATATTGTTCAGACGAATTAATTTCACAATTCTGCTTTTACGGAGTTCATTTGTTGAATTCGGAGTCCTATAAAACCAAATACGTTCACTACTTTCAAATAACTTTTAATGGTCAGCTACGCATGCACTAACAATGTTCAATGTGTTCAAACACAGTCCACATAATAAACACAACCGTTGTATTTCGATTTATTAGAGAACCAGAGAAATAAATAATATTTGGAATTTTCTGGTAGATTTAATTGCATAAATGTACTTTTCTACAAGTCGCGCTATATCATACCTAAACACTCATGTAAATATATAAAAACTGCCAAAGATTAGGCTAAATTCCATATAAATGGAAACAAGCCATTGATCACCAATATATCAGGTCATTAGTTTCATCCATATGTTCAAGTCATGCAAATACATTACCTTCCGACAATTTGTTTCAGACCAAACCACTCACCGACATGCGAATTCCCACGATTACGGAATATATAACTCATGTCTTTCATCGTAACAATTTTTTATTTCTGCTTTCTTGGTCTTTGCTCAAGCATTCGACCATGTCTGGCAGCAGGCAAGCGTCATTCCCGTCATCGTTCCCAACCCCCGTCATCGTTCCCAACCCCCGTCATCGTTTCCAATTCCCGTCATCGTTCCCAACTCCCGTCATCGTTCTTAACCCCCGTCATCGTTCCCAACCCCCGTCATCGTTTCCAATTCCCGTCATCGTTCCCAACTTCCGTCATCGTTCCCAACTCCCGTCATCGTTCTTAACCCCCGTCATCGTTCCCAACTCCCGTCATAGTTTCCGCTTCCTCCTCACCCTTCGCCCTTGTGTTTGTCCCAGGACTGCGATGCTGCTATCAGCTTCCCTCTGACAATGAAATCAATGCCTCCGTCGCGGCGGTTCTGTCACAACACGCGAGAAAGTACGTGCTGTTTTAGCACTACCAGTTTTCTCGTGTATTAAGAACTCTTATATTTTGTTTCTCTCAGATTATTTTAATTTAATTTTATTCTGTAGAAATCTTTTTCTCAGAAATATTTTCTAAACTTATTAAAATTTCTTCCGTGATTTCTCTTATTTTCTTCAATTTATTTGAGGTAATCTTTATTTCAGTTATTTAACTGGCGAAATTAATGCAGATCATTTCATTCTACTAATATGCTAACAAAATGTAAGATTTTTTTAGCATCTTATCTATCGCACACTATTTTTTTCTGCTTGATTGGATATTTATTCATTTTTATTCTTTTTCTTCCGTATCCTATTTTTTCTTCGGGTTCAAGAATCTTTCTTTCTCAATTCCATGAATTGATTCTATTGACATTAAAATTATTAGTTTTAGATTTAGTGACAGCCGATACACTCTTTTCTATTTTAATGCTTGTGTTTTACTGAACTTTAATTGGATTAATTGGTTCAGCAGAACAGAGCACAAACGAAGAAAGAACAAACGTCAATAACCATTTGCACCAACAGATTTGAAATCACGTCTATTTACCGATAGCATCCGTATATCCCTTGCTGTGCTGATGACTGAAAATGATGGGTACATTCGTAAATAATGCTACATTTTGAATATTTCCTTAGTGTTCGAAGAATTCAAATTTACGTGAACTTCATCACCTTCGAAGACAAATACGAAAGATCAATTTACACGAGGTGGGTTTATAGAGAGAAAATTCAACGATAAAAGAGAAGCGACCAAGTTTCACAAACGACAAGAGAAGGAATGAGAGAAATTGAAGTAATATAATTGGAGATTAAGTATGAGTTTAAAATAACACTGAAAGTTCTTATTTGAAGTGGATGATTTAGATGACGCATCGGTTTCATTAGTAAGTAATAAATTTTGTCGAAATATTCTGACAAATGAAGAAGAGACGATGACTGTACTTTTAATGCACATACATCCGCAATTGTCAGAAACTCATTTTAGTATTTCTGTCCTACATTTTTGACACCAACCGGGAGCGGTAGCTCAGTGCATCAACTGATGTCACTGCAGCGCCTCTGACCGGGAGGTCCTAGGTTCGAGTCCTGACGGCGGCAGGATTTTCGATACTAGCTTTTCAGCTAGGTCGAATTCAGTCGCTGTAGGGAGGAGAATTCTAGCGGCCGGCTGCTCTGATCGGTAGTTTTCCGTGGTTTCTCCGATCAACACCAGGCGAATGCCGGAGCAGTACCCTACCAAACGGGCCACGGACCGCGCGCGATCTTTCCTTCCTCTTCCTTGTCCTATCCTCTCCCCTTACACACACACACACACACACACACACACACTAACATGCACTACACTACCACATATCCCGGGAGACCGGTCGGGAGCTTAGAGCTTGTCCCGGGTGGGGTGGTGCCCCACCCGGAGTGGGAGAGTCCTGGTTAGGGGGAAACCCCACTAGTCGTCGGTAGGTCGGCGCCGGATCTCGCCATCTGGCGGGGGAAGATCACCGCCATCTCCCGAGAAAAAAATATGCACTACACTAACGGGACTATTGACCACAGTAGCTGACGCGCCCGGAAACACGAAAAAAATCAATCAATCAATTTTGACACCAATTGCTACATTTAATTAATTGATTGATTGATTAATAGTGATTCTGGGCGGGACAAACGCTGTCATTAGTCACAAACGTGTAGTTCACGCTTTCATCGCGTGAGGAGGCTGTGATCGTTCCCCCGCTGGCTAGCAAGATCCAGCACCGACTTACATCGGCTTGCGTTGTTTTCTTCAACCAGATTCTCTCATCAGCGCGGCACCACGGACAAACCCCGAACCTCCTGACTGGTTTACAAACAAGTACGGTAGTGTAATGAATGTAGTGTAGGTGTGTGAAAGTAAGGTGAAGATAGGACAGAGGAAGGAAATATCGCGCGTAGTTCGTGGCCATTTTGTTACGGTATTGAATCGGCACCTAAATAATATCTTAATTAATCAAATTAACCCTCATCTGCCGTCATTTGTTCAATATTCCATTGCTTGAGTTGTAATTAATCTGTTGAAATCATTGAATGTAAAGTTGTCAGAGACGCTAATATAGCGAGTTTTCTGACCGTTCGTAACAAATTTCAATGATTGCAATTCTACGTGGTGCATTACGTTTTTAAGGTAAAGTGATCAGTTTCAAGTACGTGTGTAGTTGGCGTGTTTACGTACAAAATTCAATTGTATATAAATACTTGGCGTATTTACGTACAACATTCATGTACAGATGTTGCTGAAGATAAAACCTTTGCATTAAATTTTCAGAAAAAATATAACACTGTACCTTCACAACGAATAATGGTATTATAGTTCCGGAGTGTGTAAACCTCCCTCACTTCATAGTCTTCGAAATGAAATAGTGAACATGAAACAATATTTTGGGGATTTTATATTTTTTATGTAGTGAATTATAGAGCTTTTCTAACTCTTCTACAGACACGTTCCACATATATCTAATTTTCTGCGTGCATCCTTGCTTCTCAAAATTCAAGATTTGTCGCAACTTTGGAAGCCATTTCTCAACTATATTGATTTCCATGGCTTCGATAACTTCATTCAATTGTCTGAATTTAAATACTATGATTCACATATTTTTAAACGCGAGTCATTGAGGAAAAGTTTCGATATTTCTCGCATTCCAGAAAATTAATTCTCTAACTATGGAAGACTTTTTTGTTGCTATTTGTACAAAATTTTCTGGCATATCTAGTCATAACCTACGAGTAGTTATAAAAATATTTACGTTTAAAGGACTACAGAACAAGGAACCATATGAATGTACACGCCTTTAAAGAGGTTCGTTAAATTCACTCAGATGTAATGATTACTAAGATGAAGTTCATATTGAGTAACAGTAAATAAAGAAAGCCCGATCATAGTACGGTTTTTTTTAAAAATCATTATAAGTTCTTCGCTATCAGTGAATTTATGTCAGTACATAAATTTCATTACAACGGCTTTCATTACAACGTTGTGGTGGATTCACCAAAGACCACAAATGTAATCAATATAATATTGACTTTAAATACTTGCTGCACAGTACACAGTATAATGATGATGACTATCATTATCACGGTAATATTCTCTTCCATCTCATTTGGTCCTTCGCCAAATTCTACCTTCATTACATACAATGGACTGATGCATAATACATGGTAAACGACATTTGAGATGCATTATAAAAGTGTATTATGGTCAGTTCAACATATTCAAAGATAATGAACAAACGTTTGTGCGCCAAAACTGCTAAGGGTTGTGATGATTATTTTGCAAAGAAGATCAATTAGGGTTACTTCTGATCGAGATTGATTGTGTTTAAATATAGTAATTTCTTGATTATGTATTGTAATAATTGTACGTTGGAAAAATTTCTTACTTTCAAAATGTATTGGAACCTCCCTCATTGCTGCGTAAAATATGCCTTTGTATCTGCGAAACCTAATGTTAAAATAATGCGAAACAGTAAAAGTTATTGTTCAATATTCAAAGTTCAATGTTTTCAAAGCGAAGCCAAATTGGAACTTGTAACCCTTAAAGTCGAGAAAGTTACCGAGGAATCACCCCAGGTTTCAGCTACAGAGGTCAACTGGAAACCAGTTGGAAACCGTTCTCCGTGGGGTTTGTGAGTTACAATTGAATCGCTTATTTTTTGTTTTTAAACCCCGTAAGTTATACTCTTTTGTATTTTCGCGAAAACAATAGAAGCTGCTGGATTCGATCCATTGGTAAATTCTGTAAATCAGATTAATAAAATGGTCCTGAGGACACGGCAAAATTTTGGTTAGGTTTTGAAACTCTGTAGATCATTGACTTGCGGGGTATTTATGTCTGTATATGTACGAGTATGTATACATGTATGTATGTATTCAGTGTGTATAACTGGGATATCACTGACAGAGACATTTTTTAAAACTGTGCCGAATCGTAGAATTTGTCGAATCGTAGAGTGTGTCGAATCGCAGAGTGTGTCGAATATTAGAGTGCGTCAAATCGTAGAGTGCGTCGAATATTAGAGTGCGTCGAATCGTAGAGTGCGTCAAATCGTAGTGTACGTTGAATATTAGAGTGCATCGAATCGTAGAGTGCGTCAAATCGTAGAGTGCGTCGAATATTAGAGTGCGTCGAATATTAGAGTGCGTCGAATATTAGAGTGCGTCGAATATTAGAGTGCGTCGAATATTAGAGTGCGTCGAATATTAGAGTGCGTCGAATCAGTGTATGTGTCGAATCGTAGAGTGCGTCGAATCGTAGAGTGCGTTGAATCGTAGAGTGCGTCGAATATTAGAGTGCGTCGAATATTAGAGTGCGTCGAATATTAGAGTGCGTCGAATGGTAGAGTGCGTCAAATCGTAGTGTACATCGAATATGAGAGTGCATCGAATCGTAGAGTGCGTCAAATCGTAGAGTGCGTCGAATCTTCGAGTGCGTCGAATCAGTGTATGTGTCGAATCGTAGAGTGCGTCGAATCGTAGAGTGCGTTGAATCGTAGAGTGCGTCGAATATTAGAGTGCGTCGAATATTAGAGTGCGTCGAATGGTAGAGTGCGTCAAATCGTAGTGTACGTCGAATATGAGAGTGCATCGAATCGTAGAGTGCGTCGAATCGTAGAGTGCGTCGAATATTAGAGTGCGTCGAATCGTAGAGTGCGTCGAATCGTAGAGTGCGTCGAATCGTAGAGTGCGTCGAATCGTAGAGTGCGTCGAATCGTAGAGTGCGTCGAATATTAGAGTGCGTCGAATCGTAGAGTGCGTCGAATCGTAGAGTGTGTCGAATCGCAGAGTGTGTCGAATATTAGAGTGCGTCGAATCGTAGAGTGCGTCGAATATTAGAGTGCGTCGAATCGTAGAGTGCGTCGAATCGTAGAGTGCGTCGAATCGTAGAGTGCGTCGAATCGTAGAGTGCGTCGAATCGTAGAGTGCGTCGAATCGTAGAGTGCGTCGAATCGTAGAGTGCGTCGAATCGTAGAGTGCGTCGAATCGTAGAGTGCGTCGAATCGTAGAGTGCGTCGAATCGTAGAGTGCGTCGAATCGTAGAGTGCGTCGAATCGTAGAGTGCGTCGAATCGTAGAGTGCGTCGAATCGTAGAGTGCGTCGAATATTAGAGTGCGTCGAATGGTAGAGTGCGTCAAATCGTAGTGTACGTTGAATATTAGAGTGCATCGAATCGTAGAGTGCGTCGAATCGTAGAGTGCGTCGAATATTAGAGTGCGTCGAATCTTCGAGTGCGTCGAATCAGTGTATGTGTCGAATCGTAGAGTGCATCGAATCGTAGAGTGCGTCAAATCGCAGAGTGTGTCGAATATTAGAGTGCGTCGAATCGTAGAGTGCGTCGAATCTTCGAGTGCGTCGAATCAGTGTATGTGTCGAATCGTAGAGTGCGTCAAATCGCAGAATGCGTCGTCGGATCGCAGAGTGCCCGAGTGACGAGGCGCGAGTGCAGGCGAGCGGGCGGGCGGCAGAGCGAGAGCCGGTGGGGGCGCGTGCCGCCGCGAAGGTAGCAGGGGCCCGGGCCGGTGCAGGGGCTCCCCGGAGGCTTATGAAATGCGGGTCAGGGCGTGACCTTTGCGGTGGCCGCTTCGCCGCCTGCGCCTCGCCGCCCTTGGCCCCCGGGCAAGGGGGCGGGGCGGGCCCTGGCGGCGCACTGTGGGCAGCGGTGTAGGGAAGACTGGCCCACGGGGCTTGCGGGAATGTGGCAACTTTCGACACCGCATTGAATCTTACAAGTCCCCGAGGTGTTTTCGCGTAGGTTCGAGCTATAAAAATACATGCAAAGTCAAATTTCCCGAAAAAACTTTAAGTTATTTTTCTCTTTAACATTTAATACAAGAAATGTATAGTTTTCTATCTCTCATTAGAAATGCATAGTAATTCGTTCACAATGTCATTTCACTTCCGTATTCAGTGCAAATAATGTGGACACTATATATTACAGGTTTTTGAGAAAATTAAACCAGAATGATTAATAGTTTTCTTACGTCTTGCGATGAACACTTTTGTGGTGCGTCCTTCACGCCATGTACTCCTATTCGCAACTAGACGTTGACAACAAAATACAACGGAACTGGAACACTTATGAAGTAACCAACAACAATTTGATAAGTAAATGTCTTACACCGATGATTGGGATTTTGCGGGTTCCATTCCAGTTAGATGACCGTAATTAATTCGCTTGATGTACTGAACGTCAGTGAGATCGTTGCACTTGCGGAGATCCGAGTTATTAAGTCGACCGCAATGATCAGTTGTTTACCTCCAAGCGATGTCGGCAGAGCAATAGTACAATAGTACAACTGGACTTATCTCAAAGTTTTTGACTTACGGGATTTCAAAAACTAATCAGGAATTTTTTACCTACACTTCTAAATAAATACGCATTGCAGGTTCAGTTTATAGTTTGACATTTATTACATTATTATGTCAAATGAAAAAGTTCATCTACATCAAAGATGATTCACATGACAGTAACAAATGCTTGAAATATGTGTTTCTATGATAGTACATGGGGATATTTCACTATCGAACAAACAAATCTCTCATCAATCTCATGAATAAGCTAGAGTTCAAATCCACAGTCTTTTTGCATTAGTTAATTGTAACTAGTTTTTAGTACCCTTTAGCTAAAGATTTTTTTAATGTAGATTTTTGCGATACCACCGCGCGTTCCACCTGAATGGCGTTTGAGTCCCACAGTCTGGGAACTTGCCGCCTCCAACTCGCTCCTTCCATTTCACGGTACCCAACCACATCGCCCGTTCACGCGCGTTGCAACCAAACACACCCAGTCATTTTGTTTCATGGCCTCTCACTTTCATTTCCTAGAACATACGTTTATGGTGTTTAAAGAAACGTTGCTTATGGCGGTTGTTGAAAATTTGATCAAAACGTTTCCGCTGAATATCAATAAGACATTCTTCAAATTGCAAACGGTTGTGAAATCAGACATTGATATATTATTATTCACATGAATGTTCCACTCAGCATTTGAAGCCCCTGACACATTCAACCTATATCATGAAATTTATTCGTTTTATACTATATTTTCTCCAGGTTAAGTAGAGATCCAAACTTATCTAATTTTAAAAT
This sequence comes from Teleogryllus occipitalis, assembly GCA_011170035.1. Lineage (NCBI taxonomy): Eukaryota > Metazoa > Arthropoda > Insecta > Orthoptera > Gryllidae > Teleogryllus > Teleogryllus occipitalis. The sequence goes on along the minus strand of BLKR01001807.1, from coordinate 102,692 downwards.
GTTCAATGGAAAACCCTGAGTCTATTGTTTGGCCTTGGTGTGTTATTTCTGATACATCCCGTGTATTGTTCATCTATCGATTCATTAATTATTATTCTTTGTTTGAATTAAATGATCCTTTCAATGAAACGTTTATCAGCTCATTGTTTCATGTATGCACATTCATAAATTCATTCAAAATGTTTCAAAACACTGTTTTTGATAAATACGTAATTTCATAAACAGGCCTTATTTTAATAAAAGAAGAACAGAATCATTATGGGTCAGGTTTCCAGGGGAGGTAACTCGCTGTGCTGCTTGATGCTCCCTGCATGTGTTCATTACAGCGTCCACTGTCCATAAAAAACGTCTGTTTTAGTCACTCTGTATCTCTCGGGAGTTTCGATATCCAGTTTTCAGAACAACAGAATTGGTTTTCATTGATAGATCTATCGGTAACTACTAACGTCAATTTTCCGTAACGGGAGTGAATGTTTTTTATCGCGGAATGTGGCGGAGATCTTCCCTCGCTGGATGGTAAGAGCCAGTGCCTACCTACATGTTTGCTTGCGGGGTTTCCCCAACCAGGTATCTCCTACCAGCGGTGGCCCACCTTAGAAGGGACAAGTTGTAAGCTCCATACTGGTCCCCCGACATGTGTGACGCTCTAGTGCATGTAAGTGTGTGTGTGTGTGTATGCTAGTGTAAATGAGGATAGCACAAAGAATAGGAAGGAAAGATCGCGCGCGGTCGGTGCCCGTTTGTTAGGGTACTTCTCCGGCATTCGCCTGGTGTTGATCGGAGAAACTACGGAAAACTATCGATAAGAGCATCCCGTACCTAGAAATCTTCTCCAGACCGGCAGAATTCGAACCAGCTACGTGACAAGTCGCCTGTTGTGTTTCTTTTGTCGTGGCTAGTGCAAGTTGCCGGAAGTCGAACCCTAGGACATCCTGTTCAGAGGCAGAGTAGTTATATCAATTAATGCCTTGAGGCACCTAAGAGTTGGGGTGGCACCAAAAAATATTTAAGAGAAAGACTACTTTTAAGATAAAAATATTTTAAATTGAAATTATTTAACCTATGTAAATTAAAAGAATTATACGAAAATTTGCAGAGGACGAGTCATGTCAGGCATATAAAGCAAAATTATCATTCACATCTTAATAGAACCCTAATGATACCTTCATCGTTTTCTCGTCACAGAAACATCTATTCCAGTAATTTTAATAATTCATTTATTTTTATTTCATGTATACAACCTTAAACATAATTTTCTTTTGATTTCTTCTTTCAGAAGTTCAGCATTCACATTCCCTTAGTCAAAACCAAAATACGAATAGTAACAATGATCCGTCGCATTCTCAATTATACCTGCCTACTCTAAAGTTCAGCTTCAAAATCATTGTTTGACAAAATTCAAATATTTCAAAATTCTTCCAACAGAACTTGTTTAAAAGCTCCATGGTTTATTCCCAACGAATATATTAAAAAAAATTACACATTTTACTAATAAAAAATTATATTCTAAAACTGTCTACTAAGTTTTATTCTTACCTATATCATATACCATCTGCACTCGATTTCCACCAGGAAAACATAACCTTCACCAAAACAGAATTAAACCAAAACATTTCTTTCATCCTCCGTAACCTTTCTGTTTAACAACAATGTTCACCAATAGAACATCAATTTAACATCATTAACAATAGAACATCAATTTCATATTATGTATTAGGTACCTACATTTTGTTTCTTCTTTAAGTCTGTAACTAATAAATATTGTATATCTTAACTTTCTGTCAAAAGCCTCACAGGCTAACGCATATGAATATTCAATTAAAAAATTCATTCTGATTTCGTAAATTTTGTTCCTTTTGTTTACTATTTTCCCCTATTTTTTTTGGTGGAGAAAAGCGTCACAGCAAAAGCCTCACAGGCTAACGCATATGAATAGTCAATAAAAAATATTCTGATTTCGTAAATTTTGTTTATTTTGTTTACTATATTGCCCTGATTTTTTGTTGGGGAAAGGAGTCACAGCAAAAGCCTCACAGGCTAACGCATAAGATTATTCAATAAAAAAATTATTGTGATTTCGTAAATTTTGTTTCTTTTGTTTACTATTTTCCCCTGATTTTTGGTGGGGAAAAGAGTAACAGCAAAATCCTCACAGGCTAACGCATAAGATTATTCAATAAGAAAAATTATTCTGATTTCGTAAATTTTGTTTCTTTTGTTTACTATTTTCCCCTGATTTTTTGGTGGGGAAAGGAGTCACAGCAAAATCCTCACAGACTAAGCATAAGATTATTCAATAAAAAAATTATTCTGATTTCGTAAATTTTGTTTCTTTTGTTTCCTATTTTGCCCTGATTTTTTGGTGGGGAAAAGAGTCATTCAATTAGTGCCATCGCCCACCGTTTGGTACCCCAACGGCCTAATAATAGCTGGTGGGCGCGCTGGAGTGCCCTCGCGTGGCCGCAAGCGCCGTCTCGTGCGCGGGCGCCGTTAGCCCGCGATGGGCGCCCTTCGATTATTCCCATTCATTTTGCCAGCAACGAGCCCACTCGGCCGTGTTTTTATCTGGCACGTTTTATTTTTCTTTCCCTCTCCCCACCCGGCCCTTCGCCTCCCCACCACCACCACCGCCAAAAACCACTCGACTCCCTTCCACCCGCTGTGCGTCTCCGCCCTGCCCCGCCCCACCACACCCCGCCCAGGGCGTTCCGCGCCCCGCCCTTCTGTTCCTTCCCACCCACCACCGGTACCTGGTCAAGCTCTGCTTCCCTTTTCAGCCTCCTCCCCGCCCTCTCAACACCTCCCCTCCTTCCACCCCCTCCTCCCCTCCAAACCACTCGACTCACCTCCACTCTCAACGCTTTCTCTCCACCTGTTGTGTGTCTCCGTCGTGCCCTGCCTCCCCCGTCCTGCCCCGCCCCACCCCACCCCGCCCAGGGCGTTCCGCGTCCCACCGTTCTGTTCCATCCCACCCACCACCAGTACCTGGTCAAGCTCTGCTTTCCTTTTCAGCCTCCTCCCCGCCCTCTCAACCCCTCCCTTCCCACCCCCTCCTCCCGTCCAAACCACTCGACTCCCCTCCACCCGCAACGCTTCCTCCCCGCCCGTTGTGTCTCATCGCCCCCGTCCCGCCCTCGCCCCTCCCCTTCTATTCCTTCCCCACCCACCACCGCTATCTGGTCAAGCTCCGCTCTTCTTTTCAACCTTCTCTCCACCCTTCACTGCTTTCGCTCCCTCCTCCCTTCTGCCCCTCCCCCCACATCCATCACCACCGCCTCGCTCGTCCAGCAACCTCCGCTTAATCCGTTATTCCACAAACGTCCGCGCCAACCTCGAATGCCTCGCTGTTATTAATCACGATAAAGTCCTCACACAGAGTGGGAAGGTCCGTAATAGGGTAAAGCTCTCTCTTTTACTAAATGTATAATTGCGATGTAATTGCCGAATCCATTTCCAGTTAAATAGAATAATTATTTCATAAGCTTATCGCTTCTGAACGAATAAGTTATAAATTAACGTGAAAGCAGCAAACTAGTGAAACTGCCTTTCTTAGTTAACATAATGCACCGTTAATTATACAACATTCATTTGCAGTATTAGGTAAAGTCTCCAATTACGAGGTACCGCTTCTCATTATTGAGTAATAAACCGTAAATTGAAAATTGTTCGTTCAATAACCGACCAGAAAATTCCGGGGGCGGCTTGGCTTTGGCGGGCACGGCAAAGCGAGCGGGGGTGGGGGGAAATGTGGAGTGGCAGGAATGTTGGGGGGAGGGGGAGTTGTGGAATGTAGAGAAGCAAAGAGTTAAGATGGATCAATGGGGAGATAGAGGAGGTTAGAGTGATGACTATGAAGCGGTGTACCGATTCAATGGGAGTCGGGAACGATCGAGATAGTGGGAAGATGATGGCACAAGAAACAATCTGCTGTCGGGTTGCTGTCGCTGCGACGTACGACATCTGCACCCAAAAACGCAGTCCACTGGGGCTGTGAGTTTGAGTACCGCCAAAGGCATGGATGTTTTCAGTTGTGTTGGTCCATAATGTGCATTCACAAACCAGCAAAATGAGTGTATGTGGGTGAATGGGTGACAGCATGAGCATCTGGTATTGTGGCCGTGAGTTGGCAAACAACGATGGAAACAAACGGGGAACATTTCGGCGCGAACGTGGAGGTGTCTTGTGCGCTGGTACAGCGCAACCTACACTATTGTGTGGGTGGCGATGGCGAGTAAAATAAGAAGAGGCAATGGTGATGGATGGTTTTAGAAGGAATAAGACGTTATTGGCATTGTGATGAGAGAGACGAAAGGGCGTGTCTGTCATGGATGCGGGCGTGCGGGTGTAGTTGACCTGTTTTGGTATCAGCGTGGAAGAGTTAGAATTAAGGATTAGTGCAAAGAATATTTATAGGCACACACATTTGATTGTTGTACTCGTGATCATATGGTAACACTAGTCGTTAATGTGTTAAATATACAACAGCATTGACCGGGGGCCGTAGCTCAGTGCAACAACTGATGTCACTGCAGCGCCTCTGACCAGGAAGTCCTAGGTTCGAGTCCTGATGGCGGCAGGATTTTCGACACTAGCTTTGCAGCTAGGTCGAATTCAGTCGCTGTCTGGAGGAGAATTCTAGCAGCCGGTTGCTCTGATCGGTAGTTTTCCGTGGTTTCTTCGATCAACACCAGGCGAATGCCGGAGCAGTACCCTACCAAACGAGCCACGGACAGCGCGCGACCTTTCATTCCTCTTCCTTGTCTCATCCTCTTCCCTTCACACACACACTTACACTAACATGCACTACACTACCACATATTCCGGGAGACTGGTCGGAAGCTTAGAGCTTGTCTCGGCTTGGGCGGTGCCTCACTGGTGGGAGAGTCCTGGTTAGGGGGAAACCCCACTAGCCGACGCTAGGTTGGCGCCGGATCTCGCCATCCAGCTGGGGAAGATCACTGCCATCTCACTGGCAAAACACACGCACTACACTTACGGGACCAAATCCATTGACGCGCCCGGAAACACGAAAAAATCAATCAAAAAATGCAACACCATAGAGATGTATTGGTAGCATGGAGGTGCAGTGGCTACTATTTAATATGTGAAATGCACTGATACAATGAATGTGTCTGAATACAAAGTGCAATATACCACGAAGTATCGCAGGTACGAGCGGGCTGTGGCGCCGTGGGTGCAGAGAGGTGAGCAGGCACGAGCACGAGGGCAGCGTGGGCGCAGCCGAGGCCTGGAGCGGGGTCGGGCGCCTGCAAAAACTTCCATTACGCCGGGCGCGGCGGTGCGACGCGGCCCCGGAGGCTACATTGAGCGCGAATGGGTGGGGCGGCGCGAGAAACGGCGGGGAAGAGAAGCAAGACGGAAGGCGCCGAGAAGGGGCTGAGGGGGTGAAGGAACAGGAAGGGACGGGCAGGGGGAAGGGTGGGGGAAGCGGGGTGATGAGGAGTAGGAAAGGGAGGAGTGGCACAGGAAATTGCGGGGTGGAGAGAGGCGAGGTGTAGTGCATACGTAGGGCGTCGCTGAACAGGAGAGAACGGATCTTGTAGTGGAGGGGTCGGGTGAGGCCGGTGACGATGGGCGTGATGTGGGGAAGGACAGGGTGTAGAAGGATGGGTGAGAGTGATGACCGGGCAGCGGGTGGGATTTGAGAGGGAAAAGCGGGGTGGGGGGAGAGTGGGGTAAGGGGGGTGAGGGGAGGACGAATGTGAGTGGAGGGTAGATTGAAGAGAAGAGCGGGGTGTTGGGGAGGGCAGGGTGTGAGTCACGGTGTGGTGGGGAGGACACTGACGTTGGGGGGCAAGGTGTGGTGGGTAAAGTGGGGGGACGGGTGTGGGTAAGGGCAGGGTATGGGAGAAGGCGGGGTGTGGGGGAAGGTAAGGTATAGGCGAAAGGGTGGTGTGTTGGAGGGCGGTGTGTGGGGGAAAGCGTGGTGTGGGGACGGCGAAACGTGGGTGACAGCGGGGTGTGGAGAAAGGGGAGGTGTGGGGGAGGGAGGGGCGTGACGGAGGGCGGGGTATGTGGCAGGCTGAGGTGTCGGGGTGAAGTGAGATGGGCAAAGTGTGGAAGAGGGAATGGAGGAGGGCTTGGTGTGGGGATTTGTGATTGATTGATTTTCTCGTGCCTCCGGGCACGTCAACTGCTTTGGTCATTAGTCCCGTTAGTGTAGTGCGTGTTCGTTTTCTCGGGAGATGGCGGATTTTCCCCCGCTGGATGGCGAGATCCGGCGCCGACCTACCGTCGACTAGTGGGGTTTCCCCTAACCTGGACTCTCCCACCAGCGGGGCACCGCCCAAGCCGGGACAAACTCTAAGCTCCCGACCGGTCTTCCGGAATATGTGGCAGTGTAGTGCATGTTAGTGTAAGTGTGTGTGTAAAGGGAGAGGATGGGACAAGGAAGAGGAAGGACAGATCGCGCGCGGTCCGTGGTCCGTAGCCCGTGGCCCGTGGCCGTGTTGATCGGAGAAACCACGGAAAACTACCGATCAGATCAGCCGGCCGCTAGAATTCTCCTCCAGACAGCGACTGAATTCGACCTAGCTGAAAATCTAGTGTCGAAATCCTGCCGACGTGAGGACTCGAACCTAGGACGGGGTGTGGGGAGGAGGGCGGGGTTTGTGAAAAGAGAGGTGTGTGGGAGGAGGGCGCCTAGCGGGAGGAGCGCGGAGAGGGTGGGGCTGGGAGCGTTGGGACAGAACGGAGTGGGGCGGGGCCGGGTTTGGGCTCTGCGCGCCGTCACGTTTCCATCAGAGGGCCGTGCCCGCGGGCACCAGAGCGGAGGTCGTCCCCGCCGCCACTCCTTCGCCTCCCACTCCCACTGGCCCCCGCCGAAAGCGGTCAGCGCAGATTCCCTGCGAATAGTTCGCCCAATCACCACAAAGGAACCGTTTAGCTTCGAGCTTGCGCTTGAAGAGACGGAACCCATTAACCTACTAACATAGTGCAATGTTTATTCGTATTACATCGGTCTAGGCGTGTTTGTAAACGCATAATTCACTATTTACTTACCAGCTTCGAGTCATTCACCGTCAATGAGTCTTCATTCCGTTAGAAGTTTAAATCAAAATCTTGTATGTTTATCACATTTTACTTATACGAACGTAGATATATTGCCTTTTCTGTCTAGTCGTCTATATTCTACGAAAACATATTATGAAATACATTTTTTAATTAAAATTATGAATAGGGTTTCATTATTTTTATATTGAGAAATGATGAGGAACTGTAACACGGTTAAAAATATATTCCAAGAAATCTCATCTCGTCAAACAAAAGTGTCCGAAACATCAAACTTTTAGTTGACATGTTATTAAGCAAAATCTTGTTAACGCCCGGTGAAGTTAGACTTCAAGTCCCAAAGTAAAAATGTAAACTATATGTTTCTTATTTCCTGAAATACGATAGTAATAATGTATTATATTATTTACATAAAATGTGCAAGAAATTGTTTTCAAAAGAATGGATTAATTGCTCGACGTGGATAGCGGAGAGCATCGAGATGGAAATAATAATAATAATAATAATAATAATAATAATAATAATAATAATAATAATAATAATAATAATAATAATAATAACAACAACAACCCAATATTGTACGCCCGCTTAAAGGAGAAATTACATCAAATTGTAAGAATCGTCAAAATAAAGTGAAAACATTACATGTCATTAGGGCTCCTGATAAACAAAACTTATTCATCTGACTCGACGAAATGTTTCTATTTGAAAGAATGCCAGGTCAACTGAATAAATTACAGAGAACTTGCTAGAAGAGATCTGCAACTACTAGTTGAGTGTACTCCAAATTAGGAGAACACATACGCTCTTTTAATCGCTTCTAAAAATTGTTTTGCATGTGACTTCAACATGTTTTAAAACTTCAATTGAATCAGCAATAAACACGTTGGCAGTACTTTATGCTCATTTACTGTAATGTAGTGATCTATAACTTGCATCATCATTACCAGCACCTTTATCATCATTATCATCTTTAGTATCACCATCTTTACCATAATCGTTATCGTCTCCTATATTATTTCAGTAGTATACATACCTTTTGCGGCTCTCTCACGCAACCAATATTTATCAACGAGGTCTCGAAAAAAAAAGAGAATTTCACGGAGTCGTTACGAATTGCACTTTGACTTTAAAATTGTGAAAAATTTGTTTAAAAACGCATCTATAAATTCTTGCGAAATGCAACCCGCAACACTTGACCACATTTATGAATCAATATTGTTAAATAAATCAGGAATGAAGGAATGAAGCGTACTAGGACCTTAAAAAGTAAAATTTTGAGGTCAAAGGGCCCAAAGAAATGTTCTTCATACCGTTATCTATAGGATGAAATCTTGAACATTCTATTACATTTTTGCTGATAGAACGCCTCTCTATTCTACCTCAGCTGTACAGACCCTGTAGAACCTGCAACTGTATGTGAAATTAAACTGATTACACGATATTCTACGCAATTGAATTACACGATTGTTCCTCTCTGTTAAGTAATAATGTTAAATGAATATAGTATTGACAAGGGTGTAGTTTATTGTCAGCATTTACAAGAAGACATACATGGAACAAGGAACGGAGGATAAGAGGGACTTGAAAAAAATATTTATTACAGACTTAATATGGAAATGGGAAAATAGGGAAGATGGTGGGGTTCACCATGTAAGAGTTCTTACACGGGTACGCTAGTTATCTATGTTACCTATAATGTCGAATGCACGCATAAATTGAAAGAAAACAATGCAGTCTCTGGTGATGTGAGAGAAATCTATAGTTTCGTGAGATACCCAGGAATTCGGGGAAAATCAAATAAATATAGGTTTCAGTTTTCATTGAAAAATGCAAATATTAGATTTTGTTATTGAGCATATTCTCTTAGTGTGAGTATCGACTCAGTTCATAGCGACCCTGTTTACGAAACAGGCTACTTCATGCGACGGCAAGGCTCCAAGGAAGAGGCTCAGGGTAATAAATATTTGTCATTCACGTGTTGTACTTTGCATATATTACTGTTCTTCAGCAGTACGAATTTTTTGGAAAATCATTTTATGTAGTCTTGTTCAGCATCATTTCCGTTGCTTCACGCCACTATTATTAATTTATTATTATTATTATTATTATTATTATTATTATTATTATTATTATTATTATTATTATTATTATTATCATTATTACTATTATTATTACTATTATTATTAAACTTATTATTATTCTTATTATTATTGATATAAATTAATATTATTAAACCTTTTACTAAAACGGGAAAATCCCAAATATCTGAGATGTTTATGAAAATAAGAATGGAGCCTTGTCCGCATCACCGCTCATGTGCCTCGTGCGTTAACGAAGCCGAGTAAGTGGACACCCGCGCTCGCGCGCATCTGCTCCGGGTCACGTGACCCGCGACGGCGCGGTCCACCGCTCGAGAGCGGCCCTCCCGCGCCCCAAGTGTTAGATCATCTGCCCCGGGCTCCTTGTTATTCCGCCGCAGACCCCTCGCAGCGCCGCGCCGCGTCGCGCTCAATTGCGGCCCGCGGAGAAGGGGGGGCAGCAGGTCAACTCGAAGGGGAGGGCGGGGTCAGGAAACACGAGGAGGCCAGGGAGGAGACGAGGCGAGACGCGATGGAGGAAGCGCAGGAGACAGCGTTGGAGGCACGCGGAAATGGTGGAGGAGGGGATGGAGAGAGGACGGGTTTATAGAGGCGGGGGTGGATGGAGGCGGGGGGGAATGGAGTTGGGGTGGATGGAGGCGGGGTGGATGGAGGCGGGGGTGGATGGAGGTGGAGGCGGATGCAGACGGAGGTGGATGCAGGCGAGGGTGGATGGAGGCGGGGGTGGATGGAGGTGGAGGCGGATGCAGACGGGGGTGGATGCAGGCGAGGGTGGATGCAGGCAAGGGTGGATGCAGGCGGGGTGAATGGAGGCGGGTGTGGATGCAGGCGGGTGCGGATTTAGGCGGGTGTGGATGCAGGCGGTGGTGGATGGAGTTGGAGATGAATTGAAGTAGAGGTAGAAAAAGACGGGAATGGAGGAAGTCGGGTTTAGACGGAGGTGGTATTGGAGAATGGGGGGATAGAATATGGAGGAGGCAAAAACAGGTGATGAAGAAGCAGGGAAGGAGAGATTTAGGAAATTAAACTGAGGAGCACATACGACAGCAAGGCAGAAGTGATAGGATGGAGCGAATCTAACAGTCTGCGTCGAGGGAACGCGGGGAAGACACTGGGGCAAACTATGTAAAAAATATCTTGTAGTTCGGGAATGACTGAAATTCTGGGCAAGTTCAACTAGGAAACAGGAAAGGGCCCAGCTGGTGAGGGACGGACCAGAACAAAGACGGATGTAAAGATTCCGGATACACAATACTGTGCGTAGAGAATAGGAACGGCACGAACAAAATGTGTTACAAATTAGGAGATGCAGTCAGCCGATGTAAGTAACAGAAACGAGAAGTTTAAACGCGAATGTAGATATGCCGATGCAGATGCAAGGACGTACGCGTAGAAAAGAGGACAAAACGGGGAAGTGGACGAGAAGGGACGGGAGTGTGACAAGGAGGGTGTGTAGGATGAGGGGCGGGGCAGATCGAGAGTCGGGGCGAGAGAGCGGGGTGGGGGAGGTGGGCGGGGCAGACACTCCGAGCAGCACGCGCAGTCGGTCCCTCTGATACGGCCCCCCATTTGCATATTTATACAAGCCATAACAATCGCAGTTAATGCTACGCAATGCGTGTCCGACCTCAATGGTCCAGGGGTCTGCCCGCGGTGGCACTGGTGGTGGTTCGCGGGCAGTCCCAGGCCCAAACCCCGACCCTGCGCAATTACCTAAAAAAATATTCATACACTTTTAAATTTGTTTGGATGTGCCAAGCCCTCATTCCGTATGCATTGGCCCCATTCTGACACATTTCGATTCCACTCGATCAGGTTAAATATTTCAGAAAATATTAGAAAGGAATATAAAAGCTATTTCGGAACTAACGATGGGGAACGCACGTAGCACAAAAAACGCGTAGTTACTGCCCTACAAAGGGCTCTATTACGCCCCGATGGGCGCCTGGGTTAAAAATCGCGCCAAATTATTTATATATTTCCTTTGTCGGGAAATTCATTTCACGACCGCTGGCGCTTTTACAACGTAGGCTGAACGTTGAAATTGGCGGGCGCTCGCCGAATTTTATAGTGTCGGAGGTCAAAGAGCGGCCCAACCCGGGGATTGGCTGATGTCGTTCGTTTCACAGCGAAAGCAGGGTTAGTGAGGGAAACAGTATTTTTAAAAACGCTTGGGAAAGAATTTTTGGTGGTTTGCATGTTGAATTTGAAACGAGGAAATCTGTTGTTGCAGATTTTTTTTATCTACTGAATGGTAATTTTATAGAGGAGATTGTAATTGATTAAAATTAATTTCTAACGAAATATGATATTCTTTTGACATGTGATTACTTCAGATTGGAAACGGTAGATACTTGAGGAAAGCGGGGAATGAACGATAACGTTACATATTTCCTATTTATATTCTGATTAAACAAAATAAAAACCAGTTACTATTTGGGTTTAATTTATAACAACCATTGTTCATATAAGTTTAATGTTCACAGAAGTACTTCCCTGCCAATCAAAAACCTATAAATATTTTATTACTTACAAATTTTGTTTTCCTTAATGAGAAAAAATACTCTCTTTTAGATACAATAAAATCATCCAAATCTGAACCATCATAATAAACATTATATTTAAGGGGAAAAATCTCCATAGACACTCGCGTGACTCATATTACACAATATTGCTTTCACACAAAATATTCTTGTTGTCGCCAGTAACATTTAAGTTCAGCAACATTCATGAAAAAAATCCTCTCTAATTTTTTTTCAAGAAGTACAATATAATTATCCCAAAGATATTCATAGATAAGAAAAAAATTAATCGAGAAGTTACTTCATTGACAATGGTTTCTTGTACAGAATGATGCGGTCAAAACAGTCCACTGTCTTCTCCTAAAGAGCAAATGATTCTTTTATGTTTCTGAGAAACGCTTCGTGACTGCAGAGCAGTTTCGCCACAATTTTTCTTTTTCTATAATGACAGAAAATTGTGCTTAAAAGTAGTTGATGTTTCTTAATCTGTCAAAGAAAAACTACTTGTTTGAAATACAAACTACGAAAATTTGTGAATTTATGGAATTGGGGTGCATATTCAGGCAGTCTCTTATCGAAGTGCTTCGAAACGGCGTAACAACGGACACGATCACAGGGTGTGCATCCTGTGATCGTGTCCGTTGTTATGCCGTTAGAAATTGCCAGCCGGCAGAGTTGTGTATTGCTAATATTACAAGAGCCACGCTGGTGTCTTTTTAACCACGTTCTATTTCCAGGTAATATAATATTTGGTATTACAAAATCACAGAACCATGCGAGAACACACTGTTCGAAGTATTTTTTTTTCAAAAATCAATTATAATAACATTTTGAATGAGGGCCAATATATATATATATATATATACATATATATATTATATGTATATATATATATATAAATATATAAACATTCCAAAAATAAGTACTACACTAACACATCAATAATTACAAACGTTTCACACAGCGATGGCTTCAAATTTGAATAATTTGCTTTCGCTAGTGGAATAAAACTAGAGCAGTAGTTACGAAAATCATATTTCTTAATTAAGCAGCAATTAATAGTAATATTTGTGCCTCATATTTTTACATAACAAGTTCATAACAAAACACTGTGAGATTTTAGATTTTAGGGTAGGTAATAGAAAGAATTAACTCCTATTTTCTTCCATAATTACAGGTTATTACATTTTAATTTTTTTATAAGTATATTTATTTAATTATAAATTATTATTTAATTATATAATTTAATTATAATATTAACATATTCTTTCAAACAAATTTTCCTATCTTTATATTTCAAAAGATTGTGTTAGTAAAATTGGCAGAGCAAAAATTACATTAAAAAACGAGAAGAAAAAACCTTGTAACATGACTGATTGACCAAGCATTTCACTCAATATTGTTTCCATAGTTAAATGTTCGATCCCACTAGTAAAATAAAACTCCAGCATCAGCAGTGGCCAGCCGCCTCCGATCCGGCGGCTCGCCCAGCGCAGTTATTGTCCATTATCACCGCTCGCAGCGCCCACAGCGGCGGCGCGCCATTTTCGGGAAGCGAAACTCCGGCGTTTCCACGCGATCGGGCAGAATGGGACTTCCTAATACGCTACTACTCCATCATTCTCTCATATGTGGTGAACCAACTGCCTCGCCCCGCCACGCCCCTTCCCCTTCATCTCCTCACCCCCTCCCCACCCAGCCCCGTCCCCTCTCGCCGCCGCCGCCACCACGCCGCCCTTCACGGGATTCAGTCGGACCCGGCGATGAGTGCACATAACGCACTGAACAACTGTTTCGCCTATGGAAATTCCATAATTGGTTTCGTGACGTTTGACCCGGCGTTGCGGCAGGAGGTGGGGGGGGCACGAAAGGGGAGTAGGGGGGATCATTTTTGCGGTCCCGCGTGCCGGTAATTCACAGGGCCGTTTGGGCTTTGGAATCGCGGCGTGACGTCATGTGGCTGCCGGTGACGAGTTTCAGTCGACCTATGTCGGGCGGTTACAGAGGTTTGCGAAATTGTTCGGCCCATTTCTCCCTATTAAAACTAAATATTGCCGAGAGGATGTTTGATGGTAGGGAAGCGGTATAAGTTACGAGAAAGAGAACTGCAGGTCAGATTTAAACATTTCTGACGCGCGCTCGCGCGAACATGTATGTATATGAGAGAGAGGGGGAGAGGAAGAGAGAGAGAGGAAGAAAATGTATGACGGGAAATGAGGAACAAAGAGATACGTCAGTGTGAGAGGGTGAGTACTAGAGAGAAATGAAAAGTGACTGATATGGGCAAAGAGAAAAGAAAAAGTGTGCGGCCTAAAGAGAATGAAAACAATGGACTTTAAGGGAGAGTTACACAGATGCATCAACAGTTGCACGACTTCTGCTGAGAAGTACGGATATCAGTATTTCGTTGCGATCTCTGAAAGATGAAAGAAGAAAACGTGAAATACATGAGAAAGTAAAAATATTACTTAGTAGTTTACTTTCACGCAGGGATTTTCGAAGACGATTTTAAATCATTCTCTTATGCATACAAGAAGTCATCGGACAACGGATTTGATACAAAAGCTTTATGATATCTCATGGACTCTCGGACCATGCCACAAAGTAATTTATAAATTGCTCCTACAATAAAAAATACCAATATAGAAATCATTGCTTGCAGAAATCTGAAAAAGTACACCACCAAACCTTTGTAAAAGGAGTAGAAGAAAAAGACTATAAAACGAAAATAAAGAGAAAGAATAAAAATAACGATAAAAAGGAACGTAAAGAGAAGAAACTACAAAGGAACGCAAAAGAGTAGACATTGAATAAAAAGGAAAAGAATGTTCTGCAGGAGGAGGAGAAGCGGATGAAAAGGAATAAAATGAAACGTTTCGTCCAACAACGGCGAGCTGCGGGTGTGTCCTTGCCAGTAGAGTTCATTGTAGATCCGCCACCCATCGCGTGCAGGCTGGCGCCGCCGCGGCAGAGAGCCCTTGCGCTCCCAGTCCGCCTCCGCGGCGGAGACGGCCTCAAGTGCGTGACGTAGTGCGGGGTCAACCCGGAGTTCGGAGGTCACTCGCGGCGCCCTCTGGCTCAAGGCGGACGCGCCATCCACCCACCCACCCACGCCCCCACCCGCACGCCTCGTTCCCGCTCGCTTCCGGCGGGCGGAGAGCACGGGCACGACAGGCACAGGCAGATACAGCAAAACCTTCTTTAAGCGACCATAGACGATTCCTGTAGAAGCAGTCCTGGGTTCGAGTCGGCAGAATCAACACCAGGCGAATGCCGGAGCAGTACCCTACCAAACGGGCCACGGACCGCGCGCGATGTGTCCTTCCTCTTCCTTGTCCTATCCTCTCCCCCTTACACACACACACACTAACATGCACTACACTATCACATATTCCGGGAGATCGGTCGGGAGTGCTTCTGGGCTATTCAATGGCTAAGGTCATTAGTCCCGTAAGTGCAGTGCATATTGTTTTCCTCCTCACACTTCTTTGCTATCCTCACCCCCCACACACAATTACATTAACATGCCCTACACTACCATACATGCCGGAAGACCGGTCGGGGACTTAGAGCTTGTCCCGGCTGGGGCGGTGCCCCGCTGGTGGGAGAGTCCTGGTTAGGGGGAAACCCCACTAGCCGACGGTAGGTTGGCACCGGATCTCGCCATGCGGCGGGGGAAGATCACCGCCATCCTCGAGAAAAAATATGCACTACACTAACGGGACTAATGACCGAAGCAGTTGACGCGCCCGGAAACACGAAAAAAATCAATCAATGAATCCGGCGGGCGGAGGGCACAGGCGCGACGGACACAGGCAGATACAGCGAAACCTTCTTTAAGCGGCCACAGATGATTCCTGTAAAAGCAGTCCTGGGTTCGAGTCGGCAGGATTTTTGGGTGATTGATTGATTGATTGATTAGTGATTCCGGGCATGTCAATTACTCAGGTTATTAGTCCCGTAAGTGTAGTGCATGGTTTTCATCGGAAAGGGGCTGTGATCTTTCCTCCTTTGGATGGCGACATGCCGTCGACGAGCGGGGTTTTCCCCAAGCAGGTATCTCCCACCAGCTGGACACCGCCGCATCCGGGACAAGTTCTAAGTCCCCGACCGGTCTCCCGGCATGTATGGTAGCGTAGGGCATGTTAATGTAATTGTGTGTGGGGGGTGAGGATAGCAAAGAAGTGTGAGGAGGAAAACAATATGCACTGCACTTACGGGACTAATGACCTTAGCCATTGAATAGCCCAGAAGCACTAATTAATCAATCCATTCCTGCATTGTCATTAATACAGGTGATGGCTTAATAAACTTCTGAATCTTACGTTTCCGTAACAGCGTATGGACACGAAGTGCCTGCGACCATTTGTTACGCCATAAACTAAATCAGCTGCTGCTGTAGTATCCTTCAACAAAAGGCACTGACGGTTGACTTCTCTCTTGAGATAGTTTACATAGTAACACTTCAATTTTTAAATACAAAACAAAACGTATTGTTCATAAATTCATACATCAGTGATCAGTCGGTAATTTTACCTTTTCCGTTTTCACTTAGGAATCTCCTTTTCCGAGGTTTAGCCACTATTAGGGTTTTATCTAATCTACCCCAAAGTCGATATTATTTGGGTTTTATATATTTGAGATCTCATGGATATTTAAGAGCTTTACACTCAGTGTTCATTCTCTAGCGAACTCAATACAGTTCTCTTAACAACCTCGCGTCCATGGTAACCGACAATCGACCGACCCATTTTTCCCTCATCTATTCTTCTTTACAAATTACACCGACAAATATTATACATTCATATCGTAACAAAAAGTTATGACGTTACTAGGAACGTATATCGTTTAATTGTACTAATTGCTGCGATATGAAGTATGCTCTCTTTACCGTTAATAGTTTACGAAAAAATACAATTTTAACAAGGCTTTAGGATCAAGTATTAAAGTAGCATATTGTGAAATGTACAGGTATGATGGTGCTAAATAATAGTACTGTAGTGATTACTATTTGGGTGAACCAGTCCCTAAGAGATTTAGTGTTAACTGGAACCACCCTGTGTTCTGACAGGAGGCGCATGCCATTTTAGGGATTCAATGGGCTTATATCAACATTATTTAGGATCAACTACGTCTTCTCCGGTAATATGATCGAGAAACTCACTTTCCGTCTTCGCCGAATTACATATGCAAACTAGACTTGAAGGTGCAATTCATATCCTATAGAAACCTTACAAAAAGCCCGTCTAACAAAGGAGTGACCGAACGACAGATCGGATTCCTACTGAAACCCTTGGAACGCTGAAAATGGGAGAAATGGACGCGTTGTTGCTTCGTTAATAAAGATTTATTACAATCATTATTGGCTACCTGCAGCAGCAAGATAATCGATACTCGTATCGATTCGGTATTCGAATCGGTATTCGAATTAATCTGACAATGACAATGCGTCCAGTCAAAGGAAGATATTATGTCAACAGTAATCTCCGTCATCTATCCGTTTCTTTTTATAATAAAGTCTCAAAAACGCTAGAGAAAGACCACTTAATAAAAGCCTCTCTAAGACTTGTGTCTCACCACTGGTCGCTTTGTCAGGTGGCAACTGAAAAGGAGAATATTATTTTACATGTGTCTTATGGGAAAATTAATCGAATCCACGACAAAAATGGCCGTTTGTGGAAGTGACCGTTATTTGAGGAGGCCGTTTATGTAGGTTTCCTTGACGACAAACTGCCTTCGATTTATGAGAGCTCGACTTACGAGAATTTGTAGATATCAAGCGCTGCTATTTCTTCAATAAAAATCAAATCGAAAATATTTTGACATCGCTAAAAACATTGTTGAAAAAAGTGAACCTAAACTACTCACTATCAACTCAGTCAATTAACCTTACCCAACACTCAGTAATCAGGAGAAGAAGAAATAAAAAAAGAAGGATATTGATTCTCCGGAAGTTCATCCAACTACTCTCACGTATACACTTATCTGAATCTACTCAAGGAAGTACGCGGAACATTATATTATGTGTGCATATATATATATATATATATATATATATATATATATATATATATATATATATATATATATACATAAAATCTCTAAATGTACTGAACCAATATCAATGAAACATTTAGACTAGCTTCCTTTGAAGATCAGGAGTACTATAGAGCATGATTTACTACAATAAACGTTAATATATTTGCAAAATATTTACTTTTCTGGACTTTTTCCGCCTAGTATTGCATTACAGATTCACGAGTGCATCAATGTGCAATAGTTTAGCTCTGCGCCACGAAAGGATGACAACTCAGATTCACGATTGAGTTCATCAATGCAAAGAATTGCGTGTTGGAGAAAATTGTTTGTTTTCTTTTCACGGTCAATTGTCTAATAAAAAATAATTCTGAGCTTTTCTTCGTTTTACAAAATTAATTTGGATATTGATTTTAACTGTCTCTAGGCGAGAATATATTAAGTGTACCTGAGAAATGCAATGATTGGAAGAAATCATTTTCTTATGGATGTGCTTAATACTGTCGTAAAAAGATATGAATACACACATGTTTAGTTTTGTGTAATTAAGCATTATTTTTATGTATTTGCAAGTTCCTCTAGCGATAGTGCGAGCCAAAATATATTATGAGTGATTTACGTATTATGCTGAAACTATGACGGATGGATGAATTTTTGTAGGCAATTGTTTTATAATAGTGGAGAGTGAAAGCATACCTTTGAGTGGTGAAAGAAGGATTAATATATAAATGATTAATTGATGAAGGATAAATTGATGAAAGTTCGACAAGAAGTATAATTGAAGAAAAACAGTAATGCTCAATGGATATTTGGTGGAATTGAATGTGTGTCACCGCTAGTTTTCAAGGTTGTTGAAAGCAGAACATGAAAGGTTATTTTAGATAACAAAAAAACATTTGTCAAGCCAGAATCCACTGTGATTAGGATTTTTGAAAATATTATAACTGTCTAAGTGTTTAATGGCTCCATTCTGTCAGCCACAACTAATCAAAGACCCTAAAATGCGTACTCAAATTAAATTAAAATTGCTTCAATTATATTGAAATGTCAATTGCCGCGGCAAGGTCAATTTCAGACTTTTCTTTATAAATACGCGCGTAGAAAAAATCTGAAAAAGTGCAAGTTTTTCTATGTGACAATTTATTGAAAGTATTGAAATCATACATAAAATCCCACAAAAATGTACGTTTCTACATGTGTTTTATTTTGTTTAGTTTGATGTGTTTTATTATTTTCAGTTACGAAGTGAATGAAAATTCGGACCGGAAAATCTAATAAGAAAAAAAATATAAATATGTTTTAGTGAGAAAGTGTTACAGTGAGTTTGAAAAATTATGTATTCTGATGGAAGTAAGGTAGAGAGGGCTGAGGTAGGGCGTAGGGGAGTGCAATAGAATAAATGGAAGTACATGTCAATCGTTTGTAGATGAAAATCGAAATCTATGAATTCATAAATTTAACATGGATCATAACTTATCACATTTTCATTGGATCTAATATCTTATCAATTTCAGGTAATATTATTTTATATGTAATTCTTTGATTCTGAAACTTTATGTTCAATTAATCATATACAAGACAAGAGGAGCATTCAAAATGAGTACTAATAAGAAAGAGGCATCGGTTGCAGAAAAAGACTACGTTCATTTCAAAATTTTAAAACTCGTCATTATTTTAATGAAAAAATTCCTTACGCGGAAAATATAAATCATGGAGCTGTGTATCTCAAATGTATAAATTATATGATAAAAATATTGTGCAAAAAAATTACAATTAAAAATAAAAATAAAAAAATAAAACATGAAACCAATTTAGAACACTGCTTTAAATGACGAGTTCTACATATGTACTAACGCTCGTATTTTCATCTAGAGAAAAGAAACAGGTACTTTATATTCTACCCAGTACGATAGTCATTTGGCAGAGTACGTAAAAAGCGGCATACAGAGCGGGCAAATGTTTCATTTTTCACGTGCGCGCAAACAAACTCGGAACAATATTTCTTCAATAGGAACACATTGCAAATAAACAATCGTGGATTCGCATTACCTATGCGTGAAAACTGAGCATTTTCATTCCGATATGAATTGCTAGCAGTTGAGAAAAAACTTGGCAGGAAATCTCATTTTATCTCGCATATCTATGCCACTCCGCATTTCCCATTCTACGCGCACAAGAGGGAAGTATCACCGAAGGGTCGGCAAACAGCAGCTCGGGAGCATCTCCTACCAGCAGCATAGATTTATGCACCTTGCAAGCGATAATGGAAATGAAACTTTCAAATTCTTTAAAATTTCAAAATACGCGCTTTCACGCCAGTGAAACGAAATCTTTAAAAAGTGAAATCTTAATACTCTTACTCTCCCATAGATATATTCCCTAAGCACAAACCGTTGGTAGAGGTTTCAGATCTTGAACATATTTCGATATATTAAAACTACGACTAATGGTATAGTCAAAGAGAATTCGCTTGACCTTCTCTGGGAATGATTGACATGCAACACGATGACACGATAAACGGAAATGTCGTAATCAAAACACTAATATTTCATAAATGTCTTGTGAACACGATCAATTGAGACCGTTCAAATGAATATTTGACCTCTTTGTTTGCTACAAGGCAAACGAAAACGTAAAATAGCAATGCAATACACGTCAATGCTGGAAAAATGCAACTATTTTAATAATAGACAATTCCTATTTCCAGTTGTATTTTAAATAATTTACAATTTTATTTTTACAATTACAATGTTTAAATCAAATAATGTTACCATCAGTAGGCTACTAAACAAATTAGAGCATGTATATAAAGCGTTCACACTTGTTTGATCTAACCGTTGAGTGGACGCGCTCAATGTGGAACGCAAGTGGTTGCGTGGATTACAATTGTAGTCCATTAAAAAAATTCTTATTAATAAAATTTTACAAACAAATCGTCTTGTAGTTCAAATATATGCAAGTAATGGTATCTAAAACACTGCCCAGTTTGAAACTACTATTAAATGTATTTGAACGTTGATATATAAAAAATTCTATGAAATGTTAAACAAATTTGCATGTATTTTGCTTTTAATTAAATAAACTCAAATACATGCGAGTAGTTGTTTATTTTTGAAAATACTTGTGCTCTTTATATTTTGTGCACTTGATGTACTTTGCATTACATCTATGAGACTATACCGTAACAGTTGATGCTTCCGTAAACACGAAATACCATATCTCTGAAACAAACCAATCCAGTCTCACCTTCAGTCATCCTCAGTCATCAATCAGCGAGGTCGGCGACTGCGACTGCTCTTTCTCATCTGAGAGATCATCTCTGAATATTTTAGAGATCTATATATATTTATGGCATAATAAACTTGTGTCTTTTGAATTGGCGTATATCGGTATGTAAATTCAAAGTCTACAAAATTGAGATCAATTTGGTAATAAGTATTATTATAATACAAGTGGTCTAATGAACTATGGCTTATTGTTACCACCAACTAGTCAGTTCCATATTAAAAGATATTATAAAACAAGACATTTGTAGTGTCACGTTGGTGGCCGTGGGTGGTAGGAGGAGCAGAAGTATCGCATACCTGCGGGCTGAATAGCTGGCGCCCCGGCGTTGGGATACATTTAGACAAAGGGGACGCCAGCTTGACCGGGAAGGTCACGTGGTAGACGCGATCCTCCCTCCTACACCTAGGACGGTCACGTGACGGCTACACTCTGGTTTGAAATCGAGCCAACGAGCTCACACGGTGGGTTTTATTCTGGAAACGTGGTGCGATGCGCAAAACTTTACGCCCAGGCTGGAGCGTGTCGTGCCTATTGCACGGATGACGAGGTCACGGTAGTGGCGCGGGAGAAGCGTCAGTGGAGGCGGGGCCTCCCTAGCTATGTGGGGCATCCACAGGAAAATACTTACAAGGGTGTAGTTTCGGAGGAGAAGTTGGTTATTGTACATACGTGTAAATAAACTTGTACATACTTGTAAATGTCTGTGTGTTTTTCTTCATGACACCATACATTATAAAATAATCTGCACCTCTTATTATATACTATAAACATCAGTTACACCTCTTCCACAGGATGAATAGCCCAATTTCAACAACCTGTGCAGTGTAGTATAGCGTTTTGGAAAGTTTAGGAAGAGAATATAACGTAGTACGATCTTATTACTAATCTTATCGTAACATCTTATTACTAATACTACTCGATTGATGATAAAAAAAAAGACCATAGACACTCGGTTTTTATCATCCAAGAGAAGCAGATCTTTCCCATTTTCCTATGTTTCCATCTCTGCTATGAATGTATCAAGGTAGAAAATAAGCACGAGTTGTATGCATTCCCTGCAGCCGCGTGAAAAACTTGGCGTATGGCTTTAACTCTCCAGAACTACCGCGGGAGACAGGTGTAGCCCAGCCATTTTACATTTCTTTGGCACGCAACCTCTTCTGAGTTTAATGGGGGTAAGAGTAACTTCAGATAAAATTTTACACTTACCGTTCAGACCACTTGGAAGCATTTAATTTGGAGTATGTTCTTGTCAGATAGTTTTAAAATCGGTTGGATTACACTTGTAGTCCTCGAGAGCACTACTGTCATGGGTGACAGAAAGGAAGTTTGCCTTAGGGGAAATACTTAAGACGATATACTATTATTGCCAGAGTCACATACTATTATCATATACTACAGTGATATACTACTGCCATGACAGCTGAATGATTCATGATGAAATATAAATTGAAAAATAAGACATTTCGTATGTCAATAGGCGTCAGTTATCCATATTCTTCACTCGGGAGACAACATAAATAGATTTAAATGCCAAACGTTCAAATTTAATGTTTTTCACATCATATTCAAATAAATATTTTGAGATAACAGAGTACTTGTTCAGAGAGTTTTTCCCGCACACCTAAATGACTAAAAATATAGTTTTATCTTGGTCTACATATGTAGCCCGTGCGAGTACTTGCGTTATAAAATAGAACGCGAGTACTGCAGGGTTAAAGCGTTGAACACCCCTGCCGCACACCCATTTCTGGGCCTGGCGGACGGTCGGTTGGTCGGTCGGTCGGTCGGTCGGTCGCTTGTGCAACCAGAAAGCGCGCAAGCCGCTTGTTTCGACCTCCGGAGCTTCAATCCCGGAAATTACAATGTAGTGTTTTCCTGCGAGCTAATTCCTTAATGCAGTCTTAAATCGAATTCCGACGACTTTAAATCTGGAGAAACTTCCTCGGAAACGTTTGGAGGAGCGCTCTACATCACTTTGCTGCCCTAAAGCAGAGAGGAGTACCCCCTCTCTCTCTCTCTCTTTCCATCCTTGAGGGTGACTGCCCCCACCGAAGAGTCGGGCACGGGTTTAAAGATGTAGAAAGCCTTTCGAGGGGCGATGTAAATTGAAATATATGAGAGCGTCGATGTTTTAATCTGCGTGAAAACCGTAGACAGCAAACGTAGATATCTTCCTCCTGTTTTCGGTCGCACGAGAAATACTAAACTTTAGGGAAATGGGGATAAGGAGGTTTGAAAGTTTATTTTTTTCTGTATGCTATAATGTTTTAGAAAACGGATCTCGTATTAACTGTTTGAGGATGTGTGTGAGTGAGTGAGTGTGTGTGTGTATGTGTGTGTGTGTGTGTGTGTGTGTGAGAGAGAGAGAGAGAGAGAGAGAGAGAGAGAGAGAGAGAGAGAGAGAGAGAGAGTAAAAGTGAATTGCCTTAAAATAAAAAAATGTTCCAAAAGCCGATTATTAAACATGTAAACACGAAAGGCTTATATTCAAAACTGGGATAATAAACATCTAAGTAAACACTCAAACCATAATTACGTATTCGAAATTAACGACATAGAAAATGTAAGTGAATTAATATGAAATGTATAAAAATGGTATTGTTTGGGATTGAGAATTGAGGAACTTTAGTTATTCACTAATGTCTACGTAGGCACACAATGTTCATGGCACCATTCTTCGCTCGCCAAGAGCTATTAACTTTCCACTCCGCTCTCCTTCTGCAGGAATTTCGAAACTAACTAGCTACACGTGTCGCTCTCGAGCGATGATCACCTTTGTCACATTTAACTCTACCGCACTGATATCCCTTCAATGTGCTCCATTTTTCCCGCTTCTCTCTTAACCAACTTCATATTTCCCCAACCAGTCCTTCCCTATTCCTTTCTGCACTGTCCCTTCCCGTCCCGTTCCTCTCGACCCGACATGTTTCCCCCATCCCGCTCCTTGCCACTCCGTCCCTCACAACCATATCCCTTGTTGCCCTTCCTTTAGTCTACGTTCCTCTCGACCCGACTCCTTTCTTCCCTACCATTCCCGTTCTATCCCTCTCCATCTGAATCCTTTCTACCCAACCCCTTCCTTTACCGTTCCTTTCGAATAGACTCACCGGGAGCGGTAGATCAGTGCATCAACTGATGGCACTGCGGCGCCTCCGACCGGGAGGTTCTAGCTTCGAGTCCTGATGGCGGCAGGATTTTCGACACTAGCTTTGCAGCTAGGTCGAATTCAGTAGTCTGTCTGGAGGAGAATTCTAACGGCCGGCAGCTCTGATCGGTAGTTTTCCGTGGTTTCTCCGATCAACACCAGGCGAATGCCGGAGCAGAACCCTACCGAGCAGGCCACGGACCGCGCGCGATCTTTCCTTCCTCTTCCTTGTCCTATCCTCTCCCTTTACACACACACTTACACTAACATGCACTTCACTAGCACATATTCCGGGAGACCGGCCGGCCACTTAGAGCTTGTCTCGGCTGGGGCGGTGCCCCACTGGTGGGAGAGTCCTGGTTAGGGGGAAACCCCACTAGCCGACGGTAGGTCGGCGCCGGATCTCACCATCCAGCGGGGGAAGATAACTGCCTCCTCCCGAGAAAAAAAACATGCACTACATTAACGAGACTAATGACCATAGCAGTTGACGTGCCCGGAAACACGAAAAAATCAATAAATAGACTCGACTCTTTTCTTCACTACCATTCCCGCTGCGTCGCTCTAGAGCAGGGCAGCTCAAGCAGAGTGAATCGGGAGCGCGGAGCCGTGTAGGCTACCGAGAGCAAGAGGCGCCGCTTCGCGGGCTGGTTCAGATTCAATGCAGCGGGGAGAGAAAAGTCGCAGATGTCAACAGCTATGCCAAATAGTTGGTTTGCAAAAATGTGCTTCGTCACATGAAGTTTATTTTGCAACGACATTATACGATTAATCATGCTGATGAATATGACGATTTCTCTAAAGGAGAACAGAAGAAATTTTGCAGTGCTATGAGAAACAGTGCGTTTTAAGAAGAATGTTTTGGATATATTCTGATGTTCCTATATTGTTTATCAGTAAAAAAACACTATATAAAATAGGTTAATTTGATTTATTTTAACTGTCTCATAGGGAAAGAAGCACCTCTCATTCTTCTCAAAATTAGCTCCAGCGTCCAACATTCACGAAACATCGAATTTTGGAGAATCTGTAGATGTATTCAGAACATTTCGTTTGAAATTTGTAATTCAATTTAAGGATTTGTTTGATGAACAATTACAATTTAATATATTTGCTACACCTGTGTCTCTTGATATAGATGTTTTTTCCTTGTGATTTTCAATTAGAAATAACTGACTTGCAATGTGACTCTGAATTAAGGAAAACATTTCAAACAAAAGAAAAATGTATCAAATTTTATGAGAACGTCACTCAAAAACATTTTCCGAAACTGCATCGGAATGCTGTTCGAATGTTACGTATGTTTGGATCAACGAACAAATGTGAGCGATATTTTTTTTAAAAATTTGGAATTCTCGAATGAGAAGTACCATTGCATATCAAAATGCAAAAAGAAACATAACTGAGTTGTATATAGCTTGACTTTTTAATTTTTAATCTCATTTACGTAGTGATCGGTAGCTTTCCGTAACTGATCGGTAGTTTTCCGTGGTGTCTCCGATCAACACCACGCGAATGCCGGAGCAGTACCCTAACAAACGGCCACGGACCGTGCGCGATCTTTCCTTCCTCTTCCTTGTCCTAAACTCTCCCCTTACACACACTTACACTTAAATGCATTACTCTACGTAAGGGCATTAATACCACGTAAAATTGCATGTAACCAACGTTTCAACCTTACATTTGACATGTATCGGAACGTATTTAATATGCTCCAACTGAATTATTAAGCTTTTCCAGTAAACACATTAATAACAATGCGTATGTCGAAAGGAGCGCAGTGTTCTTCAATGAAAAGCAGCAATAATGAAGGAAAGAACCTCCGAGTTATGTTGGTTTTTACTTATCCAATAGACCTAGAAAAGAAAGAGGAAACTTTTTTATTACATCCTAACAGAAATGTTATTACCGCCTAGATATCCTTATTTACTACTTACATTATTTACATTCATACAAATGTTCCATGAACCAAATAGAAATATTTGTTCTTCCTCATGATTCCACTATTCACTTTCAATTGACAACAGTCATCATATACAAATCATTTCGTTCCTTCAAAATTGTTCAAAACTTCTACTTCACATGTGGTTTTAATTATATGCACAAGGAAATTAAAATATATGAAAAAAACATTTACTTTTTGGTTAGATTTAGCAGAAAGATGCTGTATTACGGATTGTAAGGCGGTGTAGTTTTCCTCGATCTCCGCGCGGATCGTTAGAATCTCTGACCTACAGGTCGTCATAGGGCATTTGACACGGAAGCTTTACGTAGAAGAAGAAGCTTAACGTATACTGGGACCGAACCGTTACATCCGGCTCCCCGCTTCTGTTTCGTGCCCTAGACCACCCCCTATAGCAATTCATCTCCACCACTACCCCGACCCACTCAACCCCACGTATACTGGCCCCACCTCCTCCTACTCTTCATCACTCCGCCCCGCCCCCTATTGCATTCATCTCCACCACTACCCCGACCCACTCAACTCCACGTATACTGTCCCCACCTCCCCCTACTCTTCATCACTCCGCCCCGCCCCCCATTGCATTCATCTCCACTACTACCCCGACCCACTCAACCTCACGTATACTGTCCCACTTCCCCCTACTCTTCATCACTCCGCTCCGCCCCTATTGCATTCATCTCCACCACTACCCCGACCCACTCAACTCCACGTATACTGTCCCCACCTCCCCTACTCTTCATCACTCCGCCCCGCCCCCTATTGCATTCATCTCCACCACTACCCCGACCCACTCAACTCCACGTATACTGTCCCCACCTCCCCCTACTCTTCATCACTCCGCCCCGCCCCCTTCACGGGGCCTCGCCATATCCCGCGTGGGAGCGGGGGCTCAAATCCCGTAAGAAAGTCCCGGGGCAGGTTCGCAACTGGCGCAGGGCGCGTGGGTGTTTGCGTGGCCGCCGCCCCCGGCTAATGAAGACCAGAGTCGCCCGCGCGATGCCTCGGCACGTGCCCGCCCCGCCCCCGCCCCCGCCCCCGCCACTTATCGCACGCAGCGGACCGTTAATTAGAGTCCGTCAAGGCGCCTTGTGATACCTCTCTCCCCCCCCCCCCGAAGGAAGCATAGCCCTGGTCCGGGAAGGCGGCCTTTCTAACTTCCGCTCGTGCGGCTGCATAAGAGCCTTTGAGAATTATTAACAGTTTTGGGAATTTCGCGAAGTCAATACGTATGAATTTTGGGCTTCTGATGGAGTCAACTCTACAGGTCATTTGACTTACGCTTGAAGTTCTCGAACTTATAATCGGAATGAACTTATTTTCTATATCTTATCGCAACCGATAATTTCTTTGTATAACGTCATACTTTACTATGCCCAAAGAATATTTGTAAGGGTTAGGTCTCTCGTGTCATGTTTGTTGCATTACTTGTCTATTTTTTCTCCTTATTTTTAATCAAACTGTTCATTTACTCAATGTACTTAAAGAGAATCACTTCAATAATATAATCTCAAATTTTTTATTCCGTGTTTAAAGTTCTTTTGAACTGTAACTTTCTACATCCATCAAAGTTGAGATTCATTAGTGCTGTTTCAAATCTGGGAAAGTAGTACAAGGGTCGAGGTGATGTGCAATTTTGTAACCGAATATCAGGATGTCTTTATGAATGGATCGAGAATGGAATATGTGTAACTAATAACTGTTAGATTTTCTACTCTTGATATTAAAATCGGTTTAACACGTCATGAATAAGATCTTGTTTGCCGATCCGGAAATAATTAAGATAGTTTAACTTTTGGAGGTACTGATGCTCCTGTAACGTATTCAAAGAATTCTCGAAATGTCTGCAACTTATGTCTTAAAATTGTTTGCTCGAACAGAATGAAATGCTCCTATAAACATTACCTATTTGCAACTTTAATTCAACCCGCTCAGTCTTTGAAAATTAAGAAGGTTTGAATTAATGTTAATTAATGTGCACGTCTTCTAGAATTCAGTGGGAAATACAATTATTCAAATTATCGTTTCCACGTTTTCGCGGCAGGAAGTAATAAGAGCCAAATTTATTGCTTATTTATCCTTGAAAATAGATTTTATTACATGGGAGTTTTTTTTTGTTTGTTTTTTTCTCCTTTTCAAAATTCAAAATTTATTGTTTATTTATCCTTGAAAATCGATTTTATTACAATGTTCGAACCTGGCTTACACCAAAATTAAAGCCAGGCTTGGTTCTCAATGCGTTTTGCCCCTCAATTTCAGATTTTTAAATGATGCCATGCCCTTTTTTAAAGATACGAGAAATGTTCAGTAATAACATCAAGAACGGGAAAATTTTCAGTGTACCGAGTATTACCATAGTTTAGCTGATATTTGGAGTAGTAACTTGTTCTTTACAGGACACGTTTTATCTGCCAAAGCAAGTTGAAAGTAAAAAAATAAATGAAAATTATCAATTTATCACGTCGTTTGACACATGAATCTTGCGATTATGCATTTCCTCACTCTACACGCCTTGAAATATTATCGATTTAGTATGTAGTAAAAAAATATTTGATTTAGTATGTAGTGAATTTCTACTATATGTTTCAGATTGTTTCGTTATATAAATCATTCAATCACAGAACTTTCCTTTGATACTTCTTGTCCGGTTCTTTCGAAAGTTCCGATCACTTGATATATACCCACCTGGATTTAACTTTTACAGCAATTACTGTTTCGAGGAATTTGTGGTGAATGACTAATGGCAGACGTAAGGAACAAATTTAGGCATACAATGGGGCAGACAAGCAAAGCTTGAAGAGACATCTTGTGGCATAAGTTGTCCGATGATCGCAGTTGTATTTCCCATAAATGTTGGAGTGTAGTTGAGTGAATCAGGGGGTAGAAAGAAAAATGACAATGAGTGAATCCACGAATAGAAATTTTTCGTGTGAACTGGCATTATTCTTGCCCCATCCTTATGACCATTGATATTTAGAAAGTAACAAAATTAATAAACTAGAAATGAGCAATTTTTAGTGTGAAAAAAATACTTTTAAAAATTGGGATTGGCAACGGAACAGAATATGAAAGGATACATCAAACGATACAACTCAAAGGCAAGAAAAGAGGTCAAAATAAAAACGATAATATGTATTGCAGAAGAAAACGTACTGCAGTCGATAGTGTAATATTTCATCTCGACTTTTAGCTCACTTGAAGAAATAGAAAAAAAAGTTTGTTCTTCAAAGTTGTTAGAATGAGTGTCAAAGAACAATGAAGTATCAAATGAGGGAAGGAAAATGTGTTCTAGTAGAGATTTCATTTATCTTTTCGAAAAAAGAAAGATCTAAAGACAAATATTTTCCACAAAATACAACGTAACTCTAATATTAGCTTTTGGGTAGAGATTCTTGATAAGACGTGATTTATCATTGAGGAATTGTTTGTTATTAATCTGTCAGACAAAAAACACAAAAAATTGCTTTCCAGTAGCCCAATGGTTTATTTTAATCTGTTTTTATTTCAGACAATTTATTTTGATGATGGAAAAATAATTCATTGCTTTCTCTTTCTGAGAGTATGTGCGACTCTACGACCCTTTATTCAATTTAAAAATATTTTCAAGAAAAAGGACAATTACGTTGATATCCACGCCTGTTGTCTGAAAATTAATAAGACGGTGCGCAATATTTTCCTTTTTTACAGTAACATATTTTAGCTTTCCTTCTGCATCAATTCTGTCCTTCCTTTACTCACATTTCTTAAATTACACAACTGTATTGAGCATAATCACAGCATTGTTATCCCCAAGCTTTTGCAACTTCGGGACTGTAAGACTGTGGTCATGCAAAATGAGTGAGAGTTTGAAATACCAAGGGGATTTTAATTGTAAGTTAGATATCTGTATATCTGTATTGTAATATCTTTCACTTTCAGACTGATCTCAGATCATCACAAAAGAACTTGTGTTATTTATGATTACATGAGGAACGGTTCACCTAAGAGTAATTGTGCAATATGGAACATTTTATTGCCTAAATAACTTCAACACTTAACACTTTATAGTTCCTATTTTAAAACGAGAAACAGGTAATTGCCCCATTAGTTATCAATGAATTATTTTATGAAGACCGTTAAAAATTACACATATATGAAATTACCTGCATTTTTTACCAAATTTGTTGGATAGTTTGAACAAATTAAATATATGACTCGTTTCAGAAAGTCTAAGTCAACACACATTATTCACACAAAGCACATGGTAGAAAATAAGAGGGTAAATAAAATATTATTTGCTATTTATTTACTTCCAAATCGTGTATTTAATGTAAAGAACATAATGATGCATTCGAAATAAGTTTATATTGGTGACCAGAAACAAGCAAGGTACCGTTCGGCCTCTATTCGATTGATAAAGAAAAATTGAATGGAAGCTCAAAGATTGGGTCAAATGCCAGAAAAATCTTTTCAATTGTTGCATTAGCTTTATTTTTTTCAATTTTGTGTTAAAATTCTTATAAATGATGTCAGACTGATGTCTGTATAAATGATGTCAACCTGACATTAATTAATTCAAGAAGCAAGTCACATAGTATATCAACATAGTATTTGTGAATTAAATTTTACATTCAACATGAGTTAGTTTTTGCGTAAAAAATATTGTATTCAAACACTGAAGGTAATCTGTAAAATCCAGAATAATGGTGAAAATTAAAGCGTCTTCGAACAAAATTATTGACGAATAATGATGCAATGTGCAAAAAAACTAATAAGAATTATTCTATTATAAATTTGGTACTTCTGGCAGTTCTAGCATTACTTCCCAAAGAATGTATACAAGGCCATAAATTTCGACATGCATTTTGAACTGATGTGGGGTCACCAGAACATGATCTATTACCCGAAAAAACAAACGACCTTCTCAATATACTTCAAAACCACGCCCCTAGCTGAATCACTTAACGCTGTACCCACCATAGCATTACTCACCGAGGCCAACATGTACAACAAATTAATCTAAAACAGTTTCGAGGGTTAGACATGATAATGAAGTGTGTCCTTCACCCGCATTTCCTTTCTTACGCCTTTTTCCTCAACCGCTTTTTTTCTACTGAGTCTCTCCTCTCCTCATTGCGACGTTCAGCCTTTGAAGTCCATTGCTTAAAGCCCTGATGAGGCCAAGGGCTAGCAGAACACGGCTCGGTAACCCTTTTTGCTCCGTCACTCGCTCGCCCTTCTGCCCGTCCGCACCCCAATGGAGAATTTTTTGTGTGAATAACACTAATTATTTACAAGTTTCAGTGGTTAATGAAGTGTGAAATACTTCATTACGATTTGACAAATCGATAGGCGAGCCGTGCCGTGTTGTTTGTCGTTCTCACACCACTCGCACGTTTGTCGCCGTTTTTCCCTTTGTCCCTTTGCCACCCCCTTTCCCCACCCGCCCTCTCCAGTAATCCTATTACGAGGTCTGCCTCCTTCCTGCCTCTCAAAACTCGTTGGGCGAACCCTCGTACCCTCATCCCCACACACTGACTCTCGCCTGTTTTGTACCCGCCTGCCTCGCATATCTCGGCACAACCCTGCATTCCCTGCTGAACCCCCCCCCCCATTGATTGACCTGTTTCATTATTTGCTGTTCGGGAAATCAATGTACCCCCTCCTTCCTCTACGCCACGTCCCCTCCTGTTTTCTGTAACCCCCTCCCAACTAGTTGCAATGGAGTTTCGGAAATATAGACAGTTCGTAAACCAATTATAACAAATTATTTACGTCGTGAATGAGTTTTGTTAATTTTTGACTCGCGATGTGTAAAATTACGTTACTTTAAATTGCCCCCGGGGCTCTGTACAGGTTTTCGGGCTGACGGAAAGTCAGTGGGAAGCACAGATAAATGACACACATCGACGCCTGTTTCTGAATTGATGACTACTCTCAAACAGCGAACGCCGCTCCTCTTCCGATAAAACTTCTAGCATCCCATGAAATTGTTAACACCAAGAGCACACGTCGGTATTTCGCGAAAGTCCACCAAACAAAACGCCGTTGAAAAATTAAATTTATGAAATATTTCGTTCGCTGTTAAATATTTTCTCTCTAAATCTGAGAAATCACACATAAAAATGCTTTGTCGACCTATACATTTATAAAATAGTAATATCAGAAAAGTTTGTTTGGTGGCGATCGCAATATTTTAATCTATTTTTTCCTATTTGATTTTGTAAGCATAAAATAACAATTCCAAGTAACGGTTTCATGATAGGCTGGTTTTGTGTTTGGTTGAAATGAGAGTGTATGAATGTGGCGGAATTCTGAAAAGAGTAAATATAACTGTAAATAGAAATATTAAAAAAATAAACAAATATTTGCGTGGCTGTTATGTATACAAAGCCAAAACTTTTTACTTGACACCAAATTTATAACTTAAATACTAAAAACAATCTGTAAGCTTTAAAAAAGGAGGTAACACAATAGCTTGCGCCAACAAAATTAAGTTTTAAATAATTACTTCGGGGATTCCTAGTTACGAGTACTTTCAGTATACCTTTCTTATTTTCTAGCCTATTAATTTAAATATTCGTCAATGTAGTATGTTCTTTTGGGATTCTAAACACTAATATAGTTTGAAAATTGGCTATCGATAATAGAAAGCTGTCATTAAATCAGCCATGTTGGTAATCCTCTCAGTATATACTCGCATTATATCCGCTCTTTTAAATTAAAATAATAAAAACTCAGAAAGTTACTCTAAAAGTTATTCCATAATGCAACTAATAGATCTATTATAAAACTATATAATGGTAGTAGTCACTTAAATATTCAATCCTTCACAGAATAAGATACTGCATTACAACCTTGCTTTTTTTGAGCAAGAAAACTTAATAGTACTTCATTTTGAATTCAAGGCAAAATAAAACACAAAGTATAGTTCATTGTAATAAATGTATCAATTAACATGTATTATTTACGATTTATTTATTCTTCTTATCACAAAGTTGTCATTATAGCAGCGTGAAATAATTTTTGCAAAACGCTTGTGAGAATTGAAATGGTTCATACATGACAACTGTCCAGGAAACTTATCTTTGTTCGTAGACGCCGAGATATTTACACAATCCCTGAATTTTCTATCACATTTATCATTAGTTAATACACTTTGGCTGGACAAAATATAATTATTTTCAATTTGCTGCCACAACAAACTTGTCTGCAACTCCACATACAGGCACGAATAGTACACGATGACCTAGATCGATGATGTGATGTAATCACTAGTAGACCATATTCTGCCGTCAGCAAGTGTAAAGTGAACACACAATGTGTATCCCAGCTTTACCAACGTAACACTCTCTCTTCATATCCGTGGCTTGCCTCAACCGTGCATACCGAAGGTGCTGCTCGACAGCGTTTCAGCACAGCCCAGCATCCACACGGGAGGCGGGGGTGGGGTTGATAGAGAGCCTTCGGCGGTGGTGTCGAGTTGCGTCCGCCACCCTCGCCCCACCCGCCAGCGCTCTCCGCGGACTCTCTCGCGCTCTCGGAGGCTCTCTGCAGGCCCTCACGAGCCCTCAGGCCCGGCGCTCTCCACTGACGTCACCCCGCGCTCGAGGGCGCTTCGGACGCCCGCCATCGCCCTGCCCTTCGCCCGGCTTCACGGCGCTTTCGCCCCGGCCACGCCCCGCTCCGTCATGCACCACGCCTCGCTCCCGATCACCGCCCCGGCCACCCAGCCCCGCCCACCATACCGCCCACCGCCCCCACTCACCGACCCCACTCACCGACCTGCCCACCGCCACGCTCACCAACTGCCCCGCCCACCGCCACGCTCACCTACCCGCCCCGCTGCCCCGCTCACCAACCACGCTCACCTACCCGCCCCGCTCACCAACCCGCCCCGCTCACCAACCCGCCCCGCTCACCAACCCGCCCCGCTCCGCCCCGCTCACCTACCGCCCCGCTCCCAGCTCACCACCCGCCCCGCTCACCAGCCCGCCCGCTCACCCGCTCACCCACCCGCCCCGCTCACCACCCGCCCCGCTCACCTACCCGCCCCGCTCACCTCACGCTCACCCTGCCCCGCTCACCTACCCGCCCCACTACCTACCCGCCCCGCTCACCACTCAACCCGCCCCGCTCACCAACCCGCCCCGCTCACCAACCCGCCGCTCACCCACGCCACGCTCACCCCGGCCACGCTCACCCCGCCACGCTCCCCGCCACGCTCACCGCCCAGCTCACCGCCCCCCCAATCGCCCCGCCCATCACCCCCGCCCACCGCCCCGCTCACTGCCCTGCCCATCGCCCCGCTCACCGCCCCACCCAGCGCCCAGCTCATCGCACAGTTCACCATCCCACTCACGACTTCCTCTTCACTTTAGCACATTTCAAATTTCAAAAATTCAATTCAACTAAACTAGGTATTACCTTGCGTAATGTATGTTACACTCGTACTTGTATAATGAATGCGTTAGGTTATGTAGTTACCATTATGCAACTTATGTTCAGTAGGTAGGTTTGAATAAACACCGTTGCAAATTTTCGGCGCTAGCTAAATAATTTGAATCGAACGCTACCAATGAACCCTGAGCGACGCCGACAAATGACGAAATGAGCCACCTGAAGGCGAGTTGTTCTCCACGGTCGCTTCTGTGTTTTCCTCCACTGAATTGCAGGTGGAGTGTAGGATACTGAAAGCGAGAGAGCGAGGATGAGGGTAGATAGATATCAAGAGCGAGAACGGGGAAGAAAAAGAAAGAGAGAGATAAAACGAGGGAGAGATGGAAAGTGAAAACTAGGAAGGAAAGGAAAGCGAGAGCTATAACGTGGAAGAGATGGAAAGAGAGAGTGAGAACGAGTAAGAGATGGAAAGGAATGCCAGAACAAGGAATAGATGGAAAAATTGAGAAAGATAAAGAAAAAGAGAAGGAAAGCGAGAGCGAGTACGATCAATAGATGGAAAGCAAAAACAAGAACGAGAGAGAGATTGAAAACGAGAATGAGAACGAAGTAGAGAAAGTTAGGGAAAGAGAGAGAGAGAGAGAGAGAGAGAGAGAGAGAGAAATTAAGCTGAGAAAGTGAAAAATGGAGAATGAGAGAGAAAGAAAGATGGAGAGTGGGGGAGAGAAAGGTGGACAGGAGAGGGAAATAAAAATTAAGGCCGAGAGGTAATGATGGAGAGTGAGAGAGAGAAAGATGAAGGGCAAGAGAGAGAGAGAGGGAGTGCAAGTGAGGGAGATCATATGTAAAGATGTACCTAAACAAGGAATAAAACAGCTAAAAGAGGAATAAAGGAATATATTAAAATGAAGTTACAACGATGAAGAAGGAAAGAGATAAGTAAAGAAAGAGATGGAATAATGAAGAGGATGAGAAAACGGAAAACATTTGTTATTTCTTACTCAGGAAATCTAAACGATAGGTTTAGAACACTTGTAAACGTTTTTAATTATACTGAAATTTTCCTGTTAAGTATTCACTTATTAGTCTTAAATAATCCTAGAATATCAAATGAACATTTAAATTGTGTGGATTCGCTTCAACCAGAGGTGAGTTGAAGCCATCGCTCAACGTTTCATACATGAACATCTCTATCTAAACCCTCTCCAGAAGTGACCACGTGCAGATGCTATTTAATTAACTGACCGTTGTGGCAGTTTTCATTGTCTATTCTACCGCTTCGTATTTGCAGATCCGATTACTATTAATGGTTTCATATTCTGTTGTTTCAAAATGAGAAACAGTTGGCAGACCAACAAGCTGCTCAAATAGTTCTAAAATTTATTTTTCAATATGAACGCAATGATCACATTTATTATAAATGATATTGTTTTAGGTCAAAATATGTTTTAGTGACAATACAATTCACAACATACTAGAGAGTATATACTTGTACTTGAGTATATACAACATACTTGCTAGAGAGTATTTATTTAAATGTCATTCATATCTTTACACCTTGATTATTTTAGCTTCGCAGTTATGAGATACCTAATAAATTGTGTAATAATATTGGCACCCTGAAATAAGGTGAACACAATGTGCAAAGTCAGTTAAGTTCATATGCCTGCACTCACTTTCAAATAGTTATGTCGATGATTCTGTAAAGGTAGTAATATTTCATAAACAATATGTATTATAAAAGAAACGTTTAATTCTATGGAAGGTTAACCGGGTAACCTTCCTTTCTTTTATTTACATTTTTTTAAACGTCTGAAAGTTTGGATTGCAGCTGTCAGTTATTCATTAACTGAACGATTTTTAACACGTTGTGACGAATACACGTTCAAATTCTTTTAACAATTTTATGTTGATTCGAAAATATTGCTACTCTCTACGCAGTGGGTTACTAGCCAATGCATAATAAAGATTAATAGAAAATAGACAGTTACTAATACTGACCACAGTAAATTATCCATACATGAAGAACTGTGATTTTATTGATTACAAATAAGTAATGACATGACAAAAAAGATGTTTCTATAAATACACACTATATTTCATTTACCCACACACAAGATACTTTATGTATGTTCCTGAATATTAAACACTTCCTTGTCTTTAATTTTCTTTTTTTGTACTTGAGATTTGCGGATAAAACAGTCGCAAAGTTTTGAAATTCTTTTCGATGCTTCTCACTCTTTCAGAATTTTTGGGACAGCAGATACCAGCTATCATTCAAGCATGCATTCACTGTCAGCTTTCATAATACATACTGGAAAGATAGCATGAGTATTTGAGCGCATGATTACAGATGGAATTGCCATCTCTTTTCCAGGTTCCTAAAGAAATACTCTCCACCGATGAGTCACTTTTTGTAAATGAGGAATGTTCTCTAAATACAAGATATCAGCCGCTATTCAGGCCAGATTTAAAACATTATAGAAGTTCTAGAGCATCTAATTACTGTGTAGTGGATATTCCCGTTTTGATTAGTTCCTGATAAAAAAGTATCATAATGCATTGTTGATATCAACAAAACACCTTTATTATTTTCGGGATATATCAACAAAATACTACATTTTCTTTGGTAAATGCGAAAGAGAAGATATTTCTTCGCGAGAGGAGAAAGGCAACATGTCTAATGCTAAATACAGTGTATTACTCTTCAGTGTTCCGATAGGTATTATACTCCAGGACATCAGAATTCGAGAGAGTAGTACAGTTGTGAAACAGTCACAAACAATATTTCTTCCAGACCATTCGTAATAAACAGCAAGACCTTTCATAATTCACCATGATTTACTTCTCTATCAGATGATGTATTTCATGTATACAATTGATCATTTAGTGGATAGGAAGTTTCGGAATAATATATTCACGACACCTTTATTCCGTATTTGGCTGATGGCATCTAGTGAGTAGATGCAGTTTGATTTCTGTAAGGAAAAAGTTGCTCATCAACAGTTAGTGAATCGGACGGCGAAAATTTTGAACGCAAATTGAAATTCATCATTGCAAATATATCAGCAATGGCTGCAGATATATATGTCCTCAAGCGCTCCAATCTCGTATTGACACTATCAAATCTAATCTTCCTTAATCCGGCAAAGATAATAAACAAAATTCATTCGTATACGTTCATCTTCGATTGTTAATGGATGCACAAACAAAAACAAAGCAACAACGTTCAGTAAATATTTACTCCAAACGCCGATAATGGTCGGGTTACCCAGGTAACTCCATCATAGATGGGCGTAAAAAAATACCATGGACACAAGGGTTAAAGTTATAAATGAAAAATAATATTTCAATAACCACAAAATACTTTCGAGAAATACGGATGAGAAATAAATTACCCTGTATGAGAGCCTCTATTTCTGAGGCACTGTTTATTAAACGTAATGATTTATAAATACTGGGCAGAATTTCACGAGGTACTTTTACTCAATAAAACACGTCTAATCTAAAACACGTCCACTCGCAATCAAAAGATATACCAGCTGACGCCACGAACACCATTCGCCAATAGTATAAATAGAATTGGAGAAAAAAAATCACGAGAACCGGTCTATTCCACAAACAGTAAAAACGAACATCACAAGCTTGCTCAACTGCTGGTCAGATTCAGCGTCCAGAACCGTTATATTTGTGTTTCGTTTTACATCTACCGGACTCGAAACTTTCGCCATCGAGAGAGAAAAAGAGCAAGCGACGTGGATCGGAGGGAACGGGTAGGGAGGAAAAAAGCAATTCCATAGAAGTGTTGGAAACGAGATCTCTATCGTATCCAATAACGTTTCGAAACCTGCCGTTGCGTTGCCAGCAATCGGCATGGTGAGGCCCAGCACGGAGCGTTGAGGGCGGAGGATTGAGGATCGAGCGCTGTTGGGACATGCACGTGCTCATCACACACAGCAAACGGAAGCGCTCCACCTTCCCAGCGATTCACAAAGGAACGAGTCGTGGCTCTGGGTCTTCGATCTGGCGACAAACAGCGTTTGTAATAGCCCTTACCGACCGTTTCTTCACCGGCTGTCTATGCTAGAATTGCACAACGTTCTTGTAACGATAATCACCATGCTGTGCCGACCTAAGAGCTCTTAGGGGAATCTGTGACGATTTACCTACAAAGAAGTATGAGTGGGAATATTCAAACCAACAAAGAAGTGTAAGTGGCGATATTCAAACCTTCAAAAAGTATGAGTGCGGATATTCAAACCTTCAAATAAGTAAGAGTGGGGATATTCAAACCAAGGACGTATGAGTGTGGACATTCAAACCTTCAAAGAAGTATGAGTGAGGATATTCAAACCTTCAAAGAAGTATGAGTGGGGATATTCAAACCATCAAAGATGTGCGAGTGACGATATTCAAACCTTTAAAGAAGAATGAGTGGGGATATTCAAACCTTCAAAGAAGTGTGAGTGGGGATATTCAAATCTTCAAAGAAGTATGAGTGGGGATATTCAAACTTTCAGAGAAGTATGAGTGGGATATTCACTGGAACTTCGGGAAGCGAAACAGACCGCACACGAACAAAGCATTACGTGCACAAGAACACATCCGGTTGACGTAATAGGGTGAATATTGAATTTTCTTTAATTAATCTTTTTTAGTACAGTGTTTTAAAGTTTTGATTTCAATATTCGTCAGTATACATTGTGCCTATTTTATTTAATTATTAATGCACATTTATTTATTACCTGTAAATAATTTTGAAGATAAATTTTAGTAATTGTAGTAAGTATTTATAAATTGCTTTCGAGCCTTTTTCGTTTATGTGAAATAAGCCCTGCCTCCAAAGTCTATCCATCTACATGTTCTGGAAAGTTTTGTGCTGTTACGACCATTACTAACATTAAATATTTTTGTTATGATGTTAAATTTTTATAATTGATGAATTGAGAAATAAATAGTGAATCATTTTACTTAATTGGATAATTGAGTGTTTTACGTGTTCTGGTAATACCATGTTTGCTAGCGGTCCAGAAGAAATTGAAGGTTGTTATTTTGTTGTCTTTATTCCGCGGGGTTAGAATTCGATAATGGTACCATGTTTGTTGAATTAGTAATAATTAATCATCAAAAATAATTTTTCTAAGAATTAAAGATATACCCATAGAGAGCATCAAAATTTTACGCTCAAAATTGGCGAACACAAATGAAAGTATTAATAAATTAAATTCTGAACTCCACTTCAATGAATTAAAGACATACCTACAGAGATAATCGAGCTCCAATAAATCGTGTTTCTTGTTTAAAAGAGATGAGCCGATTAAAACATTGAAGAAAAATTGCCTTTACATTACCTTTTGGCTGAGGTAAGCCATCTAAATATTTAAGTGCATTTGGTGATTGTAGGAGTTCATGCTCTGAAACACGTTGGAGAGTGCGGGATTGACTAAATTTCTGAGACACATGACAAGACTTGAACCTAAAAGTGTTAAGAGTTCATCTCTCCGTCTGTGAACTGCTTACCAGGGGCGAATCGGTATTTTTCTCCGAGGGGGAACGATTAAAACTCCAGGCAAGTAATGGTAGGAGAGCGAATGGACGCGTCAAATCATGATGAGGCTTAAGCTTAACTAGGCTTAAGCTTGACAGTCTCAGTAAGTCATAAGCACACTCTTGATATTTGTTAAACAAGTTTTACGATTACAACATTTTAAAGTGTAGAAACTATACGAGCCGCATAATGAGGGGCAGGGAATGTTTGAGGGGCTCACCAGAGGAATGCGTACTGGCAGGGGAAAATCGAGTGTTCGAGTCAAGCTACAAGGATAAGACAGAAATTCGTGTTTTTTTGTGATAACGATAAAAAAGCCCAATTCCACATATAATATATTAAGAAAGCAAAAATTATATGAAGGTGAAGAAGAAGAAGAAGAAGAAGAAGAAGAAAGGAAATAAAACAGCTAAAAGTTCACTTGTAAATCGCTCACAGACAGCAAAGTCAAAATCTCCCTCTCCAGAACTTCATTTGTGGTTCGACGCCAAAATCGTTTTCCGTTCCCACAATTAATCCAGAGATGAAATGACTCGGGTGTGTTGATGACGCAGTGACAAGTGTAGACAATGATACGGGTCACGGGCACAAAAGAAATGCTGCGCAATTGCTGCGGGCAAACAAAGCGATTGCGATGTTTTGAGGGGGATTGTGTGTATTTTTCCGCGTTTGGGATGGTGTAATGGCTATGGATTCGTTCTCGTATTCTCTGTCCGCTCCGTTTGTGTCGTAAGCGAGTAGAAGATAAACGTCAAGTCCGAGCCATGGAATGTATTCACGAAATGTTTGCTTTTAGTTGGATATTCCCTTATCCCTTTGTTATCTTTTCTTCTTCGTAACTGTTTTTTATGCTTTTGTTCCCCGCGTTTCGTTTTTCTGTTTCCCGCGACTCCCTTTTTTCTTCACGGTTTACAGCGTCACATTTTCCTTTACGTCTACTCTGTATGCAATATTTATTTATTCGCGTATGTTCGTCTGACTTCGTAACTGAATAAAGCATAACATTGCTTTCTCAACATACGTGAAACGTCCCAAATACCAACAAATGTTCAACGTGAAACCGGTTATTTGGACATACAAATAAGCGACACTTTATGTGCTTGGTAAACCAATATATATATATATATATATATATATATATATATATATATATATATATATATATATATATATATATAGAGAGAGAGAGAGAGAGAGAGAGAAAGAGAGATAAAGGTTCTGCAAGAGAAATTGTGTACTTAAAAAAGAATTTGTGTAATAAAAGGCAAACGTTTCCGTTTTGAAGCGCATTTTATTGCAGGTTTTCCACTTTTATTTTCGTTTGTTATTTAAGGTCGCATCAACAGCTAGGTCATAAGCGACCACTATTGGCCGTAATGTTATGGTAACTATGAGGGTGAAACGAAATGGTGATGATCAGGGGTGAAAGGACGAAGACAAATACAACCATGCCCGAGGCGGGACTCGAACCCGCGACCCTTCGGTCCGAGATCACTACGACACTACTGCCTTAGCGATCTCGGCCACCAGGCCGACGTTTTCCTCTCTTCTTAAACCCAAACCGACTGTGTCAATACTAGGTCATATTTCCACTTCTTATCTTCCCACGTTCGCCACATGTTCCAACATTTGCGATCGTTGACTTATCATTTTTCACTCACCGTTATCTCTCTCTCAGGTTTTTGTTATACTACAATTAATTCTTTTAGTTTCAAACTACTGTGCTGTTTTTTGCCACATCTCATTCTATACGCATATTGACAAGTTATTAATTTATTAATATCTTCCAGCCTCTGTATTTTTTTATTTGCACAGTTCATTACTAACATGGGTATTTCAATAGTTCAAGGTATTCTTCTAGGAGATGGTATTCGTATAAAACTGTTTATTTATTCTTTCATGAGTCTGGAAGAAATATGCTATATTTCGATTCATTCACGTGCTTGTAATGCGCCAGGAAACTTCTCCGCAACGAGCTGAGTCAGGACCTCCTATCAAAAATTCCATTGATGTTGGTAGCAACCAGATCACTGGAAAACAAGTGAAGGGGACAACACGTCTAGCATCTATTATGATTGAAGTGAGTTTGCAATTTACGTTTTCCTTTGTTACAAGCTTCAGCTCGTGCTACCAACATAATTTCTGTTGTTAGCACTCTCACCAGAAAGGTGTCTTTTCGGAGAGACTTTCTTGATGTCCCATATTTAGCAAGTTATGATTATATAAAATTGCTTTTTTAGCATCTTCAGACCGCGCATCTACAAACCATGCAAGCATATGTGTTACTCTTGTAGTTGACATACAATGGCTAAAAAAGATTGATAATATTTTTAACTCGCCATACAATTTCTCCGGTGAGTATTTTCCTCCGTGATAGAATATTAATGTAAATACTTAGTTACGATTTGTTGGGTTTTATAAAAATCTTAAGGAGTTGTGTAGCTAGGTTCTCGGATTCCCGTGGAGAAAGTCAAAATGGCCTTAACTGAGAATGTTAAAATGGCAAAAAATTGGTTTTAAATATAATTGGTGTGAGAAATGGCAAAAATAATCATGAAGGGCCATTTGTTTTATATTTTGCCGATATCCGTCGGTGGGGGTTCTTATTAAGGACCCCTCACTTCTCACTTTAATAGATCAGTGCATTGGACTTGTTGCATCAACTCACTCCCCTGACTAAGGATGAACAACAGATACAAAAGAAGAGAAGTGAATTAGTACTTTATTTTATGTTGGTTTTCTTTATATAAAATCAATTAATTAGCAAGTTCAATAAAATTTTCTAATCAGTGGGATCTTGATTATACCTCAACCTCTCAGTCGACTGTTCATATTCGGCTATTAGTCCCCCGATCGATTCCTCGCCCATCATTAACACATTGCTGACCGACACCTAGCAACGCTACCCCACCCCAGCTCACAGCGATTTTAACGCGGTATTGCATGAACACGCGGGTTTGATGCAATAGATTTCATCTTCATTCACCTTACTGCAAATTTATATTTCGTATTTGACTCCACTGTTCCAAAAATGGAACAATTTCGAAGGTTTATTATCTCAAACATTCATTTCAGATTATAATATCGAAATAGAGCCGAAGTTGACAGGGAATATGCAGCGAAGGTCTAACGATTTTGCTACTTCTAGAAAAAAATGTTCAAATAACCACGGTTTGTCGCTTTGGAAAGCTCTAGAAGTATAATTTAGCAATATAACAATGGTTTAACATTGTTATATTGTTGCAAATACGTGCTACCAATAATGACTGTGCGCCAACGGACGAGACGAGAATGCGCGACGACAATGAGGGACGACAATGTGCGAGTGCTATGCGCACAAAATTAGGGATATACGAGAACGTGGGATATAGGAGACCATGAAAAGTTCTAGAAGCGCTAGTGTCAACTCGTTTCTGACGTACTATAGTTCCATATGCAAACGATAATAGGTCTCGCAAACTACTAGAGTGCTAAGATGGAAATTTCCGTCTGTGGTCCTTGCCGGTTGGGCGAGAAAAGATGGAAATTTCCGCTTTCGGTCCGCAATGTGTTAACGCCCTTCAAAAAGTCATCGATCCCTAGGGGGTCGATACCGACCCCGTTGGGAAGCTCTGCTCTATGTCACTCCCAAGTTTGTAAGATTTATTCTGATACTTGCTGCATAGCTAGTGCCAAAATCCATCGACGTTCTCAAAGCATAGAACTTCTGTTAGAAGACAACACGCTGTAGATGCAATGACGTTGGACTAGCGTAGTCAATTTCTCTATTGAACCCAGCAGAGGAACTTCCTTCAAAAAATGCAGCGACAAAAATATTATTTACATAGAACATTGTGCATTTTAAAGATTTTTTCACACTTGAACAGTGTAACGCTGGGATTCAACCGTCTCAACAAACCA
The DNA here is from genome assembly GCA_011170035.1 of Teleogryllus occipitalis. NCBI lineage: Eukaryota > Metazoa > Arthropoda > Insecta > Orthoptera > Gryllidae > Teleogryllus > Teleogryllus occipitalis. The sequence continues at coordinate 58,774 of BLKR01001807.1, read as the reverse complement.
GAGACGTTATATCCAGTTTTCTAATTTTTCTTTCACTTTCATTTTATTGTTGCGACATGTCTTGTTTTTAGTACATGGCTGAGAAATGAAATTTGAACGTGGGCCATGATTTCGTATTATATATTATAATATAGTTTTTTATAGTTATTAATAACTATAATCATTTGAAAATATATACTATTTAGTTTCATTCTTGAAATAACCCTCTCAAATATCGCACGCGTATTGGAAATTACGGATAAATTCAAAAGTACGCGTCATATTAACATTGATAATCTGATCACGTAGTATTTGATACTCCTAATTTACTAGCTAGACAAGTACAAAATACACATTCACACCGTCGATTTTTTGATTGAAATTTTATTTTAGTAAAATATTTTCTCTCTCCTGTACACACGTTTTAAAAATGTTTATTGAATTGTAATATCTATATTTCCCCCGCCCCCAAATACAGAATTGTATAAAAAACGCATATTATTATTATGCTATCAACTTGACATCAAGGTTTCTAAGCAAAACCTGATATAGACGTTTTCTGGCTGTTACTTCAGGAAACAAATTTTCAAACAAACTACTTCAAAAACACGAATCGCAGATCCATGAAAGTAGTATTTCAAAAATTAATATTGTATCCAAATATCATAATTTCTACCCAACATAAAAATATACATTCGTATAAAGCCAGAGTATCATTATCATTATACTCTCAACTGGTCAACAAGGTTTCTAAACAAAAACCGAGATACAAGTTTTCTGGCAGCGTGACTTAAGAGAACAGATTGTAAAACAATCTACTTTGAAAACGCGAACAGCCTCCGTCTCCAAAAAGATCTCTTTTTCATCCATTCCGTACGACTCAATCTTTTGTCGTGATTTCAGGCATGAAATGGCATATTCAGGATACGATCTCATCCGAAACGCTTTCGATGGCGAGGCAGAGGACGAGTCTGTGCAGAAGCCTTCAAATGCTCCGACTTCGCCCGGGTATTGACGGAGTACCACACTCGAGAAGTGAAAGATCGGTTTACTTTTGTCAGAAAGTTGGGCTACTTCGTTACAAAGGGCACAGGCGGTGAGCGTCAGCGAACGCGATCGGAGAGGGAGAGGGAGGGATGGGGAGGGTGTGATGGTGGGAGACGGGGGATGCGGGGAGGGAGGCGGAAAAATGTCTGCCGGTACCCCGAGAGCTTCTTTGCTGGAGAACCGCTCCATTCAGCACGGCGGGAAAAGCAGCGTGGTGGTCCGGGCGAAATTGAAAGGGGGCGGGGGGTGGAGGGGAGCTGGGAGGGGGTGAAGTGGCAAGGGGCAAGCGCGCAGAGGGCGAGTAGGGTTGGGGGGACTCCCGTTCCGGCGCGACGGCGGAGGAGGGAAACTTTTTAACAGTGATTTTCCTCTGGAATTGGTAATGGGTTCTGGCAGTCCCGTGTTGGGCGGAGGCCTGCGCGGCCCCGGGTTTCCCTCCCCCTTCAACTCCCCCTCCAGACCGCCCCTCCCCTCCAGAGCCCCTAGTGCGAAGCGCAGGACTCGGCCGGGGAGTTTGCATTCCGAAGTCAGTGGATTTGAGATTCGCATCAACACGTCGCGTCGAAATTTGTGTGTTTGCGTTATCTTGTTCAACTTGTCCGCCCCCGCCGATCCTCATCCTCCTCTTGCGCCGTTGGGCCTCCTCCTCTCTTATACTTCCCTTGCCTCGTTCTCTCTGCCTGCCTATGGCTCTGACCCTTTCTTAGGGTCCTTCACTCTACGCTCATTCTGCTCAAAGACACGTCGCCGCTTACTCAGTCGCTCTCGACCCGTCTCGCACAATCTCAGGGTTTTACTCAGCTGCCCTCTTAACTGTGCCGGTTCTCTAAGATCGTTTCCTGTCTGGACGAGACCTTCCATGCAGAATACTCGTAGCAATTTCTAACCCTGCATATTTTATGATCATTTCCGTCCGAACTTTAAGTACTATAGTTGTTATCCCACAATAATCTCAATGCATTTTCAATCTCATTAATTATGGAACTTATTAAAATTCTTCTTTCTTTTGTGTTCAATGTTTCCTTTTATTTTTTTATATTTAAATGACACATACAATAACGGTTTTTTATTCTCTATTTCACGTTTGTGCAATTATCCTCAGTATTTTCCCGAAATTATTTTTCTTACGATAAATATTCTCAACAATGCTTAAATATCCTTACTCTAATTCTCATAATTCTTCTGCAATCTGGAAGGCATCAATTGACAAACAGTATTATTTTTTCTTTGGCATACTCTCTTCATTTATATCTGCTCACTTTGTTTTCCTGTATTAAAATAACATATAAATCTTCCCTTTACACCACGAGGAATACGTAAATGTATGGATAGACATTAACTTATTAGGCCTCTGCCTATTTAAGCTCCTTTTTGAATGTCTACTCCTCTTGATCTGTTTTTTTTATGTTTTCCATTTATGTGTTATAGTCCGCAGTAGCCTAATAAAGATGATAAATATAAATTTTGGATTACTATGGATATATACGCACACCTACATGCACTATTACGCATAGTGGTTCACAGACACAAAGCTTATTTTTGTTAGTTCGTTGGTTGGTTGGTTAGTGATTCCGGGCGCATCAACAGATTAGGTCATTAGTCCCGTAAGTGTAGTCCATGGTTTTTCCTCGGGATATGGCAGTGATCTTCCCCCACTGGATGGCGAGATCCGGCGCCGACCTACCATCGGCTAGCGGAGTTTACCCCAACCAGGACTCTCCAACCAGCGGGGCACCGCCCCAGTCAGGACAAGCTCAAAGCTCCCGACCGATCTCCCTGAACATGCAGTGTAGTGTATGTTAGTATAAGTGGGTGTGTGTAAGAGGGAAGGATATGACAAGGAAGAGGAAGGAAAGATCGCGGGTGGTCTGTGGCTCGTTTGTTAGGGTACTGCTCCGGCATTCGCCTAGTATTGATCGGAGAAACCACGGAAAACTACCGATCAGAGCAGCCAGCCGGTATAATTTCCCTTCAGACAGCGACTGTATTCGACCTAACCAAAAAGCTAGTGTCGAAAATCCTGCTGCCATCGGGACTCGAACCTAGGGCCTCCCGGTCAGAGGCGGTGCAGTGACATCAGTTGATGCACTGAGGTATCGCTCTCGGTACAAAGCCTATTTAAAGCATACGCTTACGCTTAATACCAGTCCAGTGAGCTTTATGCTTATTCCTGAGCAAAATCTTTTACCGACGTCTACTCTATTTTCACTTATGTCCCGACCACTCTTTTGTCTTCTCCACCTCCCAATTCCTACACCTCCCCTAATCACGCCCGCCTCTCGCCCCGGAGCCAGAAATCACTTCCCGCGCTAACTGCCCATTTCGCTCCCCTTGTAGGGTTTCGCGCGTAAGTCGGCGCCGCCTCCATTTCCCTTGATTTAGCATCTCGGGGACACATTACGGCATAAACAACCAGCATTGAACATTTCGCGAGCGACAACTGCCACGCAGCAGTGTCGCATGCCCATACGAACGGCACCGAAGCGTAGATGAATGCAGAAAGGGATGGAAGGGTGTGCCCCTCCTCCTGCCCCGAAAACTTAAAAAAGGGCACCGTGACCCTACGTAATGAAACATTTTATTTACCTTTCCTCTGCCCAGTAACTATGTGAAGGCGGGAATTTATTTTCCTAGTGGTATACAACAGAGCCACTGCCACATTTGAAATATTTGGATTTTGCCGTGCGTACCTTACAGGTAATATGAATTTTTTTACATCTTAATATTGGGAAATGTTTCACATTTAATTTCCGTTAATACGATCTATTATTCATTTCCATGATCTTTCAGGCTGATAATGTGGGAAATTGACCCACATATGTGAAGAAGATAAGTCTTCTAACCAACTCTCAACCCTGAAAATGGTTCAATATAAAATCAATTGCGCTGATCAGTTGTATTTTAAAAAGTTATAATTTCATTCTCCTTAATTCTTTTATTGACTTACTGCAAATTTTATTTATAAAATGTTTCACTGAAAAATATTGGTAATGTTTATTGTTTGCAAAAGAAATTAGAATAATTCTTTGATGGTACTTGTGTAATTTGGAAAAGTACTGTACTGAAAGGCAGAATATTATGGATGAATTTTATTTTACCTACTTTCTACTCTTCATACTTTTTCTTGGATTCCAGTACAGTTTCACAAGTTCAGTATCCATGTCAACGTTTGTAACATTTACGACCATTAAGTGAAGTAGAATCCAAAACCAGACGGCAACAGTCGCAATAACACACGTTTTATGCCACCACTCGCAAACGTCGTGCCGTCCTTCTGCCGGCCAAACGGTCGCAGCGGGACAAAATCGGCTCTGTCGAACCTCGCCGGGGCGTCGCATTCGCGCGTCCGACCACCCGACCACCCGACCACCGAACCACTCGTCCACTCGTCCGCCACAATGTCCCCAACCCGGTCGTTGCTCGTCCTCATGCAGCCTCATGCGGAGCCACTTTTACAGCGTTGCGCATGCTACGTTTATTTCGATTTGCCTCTTTCTTCTTTTTTTTGTTGCCCGGAGCGCGCGCCGCGGCGCGGGAGAGTAACAGCAGCCGAGGGGCGCATGGCGTCGTTCGGGCAGCTTCGGCTGCCGTCGGGGCGATTTCCGAGGAGCAGCGCGTCGCAGAATGGACAATAACAAGCGCGGCTTTGTCCTCGCGCCGAGAAGGGGATGGTGGAGAATGAGTGGACCCGCGGGCGGTATTTGCAACGCTGCCAACCCCCTTTTTTTGTGGATCTAGAAAACTGGGGAAAATTCTATATGTTTCTCAAAGCTGGATCTTTGGAAGTTCTCAAATCCTTCGATCAATATTAATAAACACAGTAAACTCTCATTAACACGAATTCCAAGGGCCCGAAATAATCGGATTGCGTGTTATAAAATTCGTGTTATCCGCGTATTATAATTGTCCGTATTGCCGTAATCCCTTGCCGGGACCGACGTTTTGTTCGAGTTCCGGCGAAATTCGTGTTAAACGAGTTCGTACTAACGAGGGTTTACTGTATTTCTATAACGTGTTAAACTACTCAGTCACTCGCAGAAAATAAGGTGTTATTTTAAATCTGGAAGTCCCTGGTGTCTGATCATTTGGTTTACATTGTTGTGTTTTTTATAGTATTAATATTACATGTTTGTGTTTGTTATAGTATTAATAGCACGGAGATTGTTTTTGAAATGTCGATGTCACGCACTACATGGCTGTAAGGCGGGTAGTATTTGGCGCCAGGCCAGGCAGAACAGTGCGAGAACATCGGTAGGGAGCAGGATGGGTTTGACCAGGCCAAGTCTGGTTTGAGCGCAGCAGAGTAGAGTAGGTCAGAGAAGGGCAAAATAGGGCAGAGTAGGGCAGAGTATGGCAGAGTAGGACAGAGTAGGGCAGAGTAGGGTAGAGTGGGGTAGAGTAGAGTAGAGTAGGGCACAGCAGGCCACACCACTGAGAAGATACTATAGACAGAATACACTCCTCTTCCTGTCTGAATAGATGAATACGGTAAAGAAATATCCGGACAATTCGGCTTCCACTAGTAACCACACGGGTTTCCATCAATAATAATAAATACAATAATTGTATATGTTGATTTCGATGTATTACAATTTACATGAATTTATCGAGAATAGTTTTTAAGACTGCCCATCAACATACTTCTATATTAGTGCTCCGAGCTGTGTCTGTTCGAGTTTGTGATATACCGTTTTCTATAACTTGCATAATGTCTCCTCATATTAGGTTTCTATATTAATGCAATCTTCGGAGATCAATCACCCGAGAACGAAAGAAACTACAATCATATCTTACAACCGTTCTTTTTCCATCGGTTGAGTTGCAGCATTAATTGCTGGTAATGCTGGTAGAAACATTGCCGATTATCTGTCCTAAAAACATCAATAACAACCTACCATATTTTCCCTCTCTACCATGGCAACAAACGTAAACGTATGACATGTCAGTTTAATCTACTTTACATCCTAGCAATTGGGTCAGATATCTCGGAGGTTCCCGGTAATAATTCTAAAACAATACTTCACACGCCTACAATGTCATATTCATAAATGGACATAGAACTTTAAAGGAGCTGTGACGAGAGCACAGAGCTTGTCCCAGGTGGTTCGGTGCCCCGCTGCTGAGACAAGATACCAGGATGGGGAAAGCCCCGCAAGTTGATGTGTCAGTGCTGGATCTCGCCAATCGACGGAGGAAGAACACCGCCACCCTCGTGATAAAATACACATACGAGAGAAATTCGCATAGCAGCTAACGCGCCCGAAAACACGAAATAATCCATTTAAAGGAGCTATGAAACGCCTCCGCGACAAAAAAAATTCCTGCAAGCAAGGACCCAACACCCACGCCATACGTAAGATTGGAATCCGCAACCCCTCCCACCTAGGCGATGAGACCGTTCGCTCTTAAGCCAATTAAAACATCCTGGGTGTTCCATTAATGATCGCGTTCAGATTTCTCTGACACACGCCTCATCGTTTTTGCCCATTGTAGGTTCTTCGCAACACTGGCGGTGGTGGCTTTAAGGAAAAGCTTTATGGCTCCAACGTTCCTGTCATTAGGATGTCACGGGTTTCATACTGGCAAGGCCTACTTGATGAGTATAGCAGAGATCAGGTTGTGACGTCAGCCAAAAGAGGAATTAGTGGTCCGACTTCTTTGACCAATGACTCATTCGCTCACTTCCAAGCTAAAGCCGGATTAGCACTCTACAACACTAGCGCGATCTTTCCTTCCTATTCCCTCGCCATTGATTCATGAATATCAGAGCGCAAATGCAGTGATGTGGACTGAAGAGCAATGACGTTTTTCAGGGTAAGGAAAGGCCTTCAAATGTACGGAAAAAACTTTTGTTCATAAACATACCGTTAATGTATAAACTACTCGGTACAGACGGGTTGCATGGTGATGTTATGTGCATTGAATTGAATTGAATTGAACTGAAGTGAAGAGATGGATACGGAGTAGTTTACCTACTTTTTATATTTGCCTATTTGTTTCAATTTTTTGCATTTATTTGCATTATATACTGTTAATTTTTAATTTAGCTGTATAAATTTTCTTTCGACTTTTACATTTATAAACTTTTTTATTTGATTGTCACCTAGCGAACGCTCATTTGCAGTAATAAGTTTGTATAATTATTATTATTATTATTATTATTATTATTATTATTATTATTATTATTATCATAATACCATTACCGTCATTATTTTCCCCAAGCCGAACTGGAGCGCTATGGGAGAGTCGTCCCGCCAGAACAGACTCTTAACATCGGGGAGGCCTAGCAGGCTTCACAAACTGCACGAGACGAACGTTAGAAGAACGCATTTCCTCTCCTCGACGTTGGCAGTTCCGTGCAAACAGGGGGTCGCCGCGGGATGCGCTCGAATCGTCTCCCGGACCGACGTACTGTATGCAGCTCTCAGGCACACGTCCATCGCCGACGGGGGACCTATTGCACGCGCCCGGACAGATGAAGGCGGTGTGAAGCGACGCTACGAGGTCGCGAGATCGTAGGTTAAAGGTCCCGATCAGGACCTCCCCAAGACTCTATTTTGAGACCTCCCGTTACCTCATTTCAAATGCTCGCTATTATATCCTATCCGATCGGATAGTGCCGATTTCAAAGGATTCAAGTTCAAGCTTGAAATTACTCCCTCCTCCATAACTCGATAACAATATTGCAAGTTTTATGTATAATTAGAAAAATTACAAAATTGATTGAATCTCTAAATAAATTTGAAACATACTATTTAATTTTTATATAAACTACAATTAAAGTAATTAATTTTATAAATAAAATTTTATTTTAATGTAAAAGAGTAGTCTTTAAGTATCCCAATTCAATTTATACAAATTATTTCAACAACTTTACAAATTGAGCAATTTTATACATTGGGATTAAGCTAGTCATAAAATAGCATGTGAATATACTCACAAAGATAGAGAATATTGAAGGTAAATTAAGTAAATTTATTAATAAATAATAAACTGTGCGTAGGATATTATGGACATAGTTGAAGTCACAGTTTAAAGCACGTCTGCGCAAGCGAACTCTATCAGAGACTTCCGGTGACATCGCGGTTCCGCGTACGATCTCGTCCAGAGGCTACCAGCGACAACCTGACTGAGCGTAAGTGCACGTCCAGAAGCTACCACGCAAGGAATTATTTTGCGAATAAACTCGTCTAGAGGAGTCAAAGGACTAAATTAAAAGCTTTTTGGAGCATGAAATTAAAAGAAACGCCTGACAACCTGAACTGTATTCTTCAGGAAAGATTTTAAAATGAAGTTCGGTTATACTATGACGATCTTGTTGTGTTATGAAAGAGTAGCTACATTTGTAAAATCGAACCAACATTAGCCTACCTGGAAAATAACACAGTTGAATTCAATATCGTATTGATTCAGAGTAACAAGTTTAAGGAAATGAAACATTCCCTATAGTTATCCGTAACTACTGTTTTACGTACGGCCACGTAGTAAAACTTGCGCAAATGAGCTTGGTTTCTAAACAGTAATGGAATGTACCTTCCTACCCATATTTTTAAAGGGCAAGGGTTTAATACCGAGTAATGTGTATGCCCCCGATCTTCTAAAGGACCATTCCACTTTATAAGAAAACCAAGATCCAACTGTACTGGCAAAACTCCCACAACTTTACGGAAAGATGCGTTCAAAAAAGTCTAACGAAAACTGAAGCAATATTTCCCAGGAGAAATTATGTAAATACAATCAAATCCGGTCCAGATACCCCAACATATTAGCAAAAATACTCTTTAATTTACAAAATATATGGCGTTTTGTGTTTGTTTCGACAGAGTTGGCATTTGGAACGTACTTTGTCCCAATACGTGAGTTATTGAACAGTCCCACTCAATCAAAAAGCACGAAAAATAATAGTCTATTACGAAAAGTTTCGAATGAACGCACAGAGTGATGATCATTGCACGAGAAACACAGGCAAACTGTCAGAAGCGCTCCGGTCGCTCCGCATGGGCGCTCCATTTCTGGAAATGAGAGCGAGCCACACAGGCGAGTTATGACGATCCATAATTTTCAAGTGAACGAATAGCGAGCGGAGGAACAAAAATTGACATACATTTTCTAGGAAAAACGAATAGTGCGAAAACAAGAGGACTTAAAAGCAGAGTTTCGACGGTACACGGAATAACATGCCCAGAACTGAGCTGAAACGTGATATACAGATATTATAGGCAGGAGTGAGCGATTAAGTATTTATACCGGGCGCATCAACATTTCAAGTCGTCAGTCACGTAAGTGTAGTGCATGCTACATCGCGGGAGGTGGCGATGTTTCTTCTTGACTGGAACGTGAGATTCAGCACAGACATATACACCGATTTGCGAATTTTCCTCACGGTACCTCTCCTAGTGGGACACCAACCCAACCGGGACGAGCCACAAGCTCTCGATTGGTCTCCTGACTGGTGTCCCCTTAGGACAAGAAGAGGGAGAGAGAAAGGGAGAGAAAGGGAGAGAGAGATGGAGAGAGAGAGAGGGAGAGGTAGAGAGGGAGAGGTAGAGAGGGAGAGGGAGAGGGAGAGAGAGAAAGAGAGAGGGAGAGAGAGAGGGAGAGAGAGAGAGAGAAAGAGAGAGGGGGAGAGAGAGGGAGAGAGAGAGAGGGAGAGCGAGAGAGCGTTTGTTGTGTGTGTGTGTGTGTGTGTGTGTGTGTGTGTGTGTGTGTGTGTGTGTGCGGGCGGGTGCGCGCGTTATGGCAGAGAAGAGGTTCATGACGAGAAAGAAAAGATCGCGCGTCGTCTGCGGGCTGTTCGTTAAGCTACTACTCCGACGTTTTCGGGGTCTTGACATGAGTAACTACCAAAAATTATCAGAACAGCCTGTATCTGGAGTTGGCCTTCAGACAACAACTGTATTTCACCGCACTATTTTGCTGGAGAGGAATTTCCTCCATAGCCGAGACTCGAACCCTAGAGTATCCCAGTCATCACTCTGCAGAGACAAGGGTGCTGCCACTGAGTTGCCGCAGCCAGTTGATAAGCAGGAAGTCGCCACCGGAAGCAGTAGTCGCCGTCACGGCACGCGGAGCCGCAGCGCGCAAACGGGATCGGAAGGGAGCGTGGCAGGGCGGGGCGGAGCGCAGCGCAGCGCGAAGGACTTAATGGGTCGCGACCGCGAAGCCCTTCGCGCGCGCCGCCTCCTGCAATCGATAGCGAAAATGGAGGCCACGCGGCGGCCGGCGCCGGCATACGCCGAGGCGCTCGAGGCGCTCAAGGCGTTCGAGACGTCGTTCGAGGTGTTCGAGGCGTTCGAGGCGCTCTAGGTGTTCAAGACGCTCGAGGTGTTCAAGGCGCTCGAGGTATTCGAGACGCTCGAGGTGTTCGAGGTGTTCGAGGTGTTCGAGGTGTTCGAGGTGTTCGAGGTGTTCGAGGTGTTCGAGGTGTTCGAGGTGTTCGAGGTGTTCGAGGTGTTCGAGGTGTTCGAGGTGTTCGAGGTGTTCGAGGTGTTCGAGGTGTTCGAGGTGTTCGAGGTGTTCGAGGTGTTCGAGGCGCTCGAGGTGTTCGAGACGCTCGAGGTATTCGAGACGCTCGAGGTGTTCGAGGTGTTCAAGGCGTTCGTAGTGGCGAAGGTGGAGAAGAAGGTGAAGGCGAAGGCAAAGACAGAGGCTAAGATGGAGGTGGAACCGGAGGCGAAGGAGGTTGCGGAGGTGGATGAGGTGGAGGAGGAGGAGGAGGTGGTGGCGAAGACGAAGGTGAAGACGTTTCTTTTCGCTTTAGAACAATGCCGTTTTGTACAGAAATTAATTTTATGTTATGACTAAAGGAGATAACCCACTTTTATGTCATTTTTTCGCAGCTTCCTCTATTTCGACTAATGAGCCATTTTGTACCCTTTAATGTCATTTTCAAAGAATTTTTAGCTTATTTCATTGAGTTTAATATCATTTTAATGTTATTTGCTTCAATATAATATTTAAGAGATGCAAGAAATATTCTCCACAGATTTCTGAATAGCCTATTTTCTTCACTCAGAAATTGAAATGTCAGTCGATGAATATAATAAAAGGTTTCTGTAACACATATCAGCGCCGTGGTCGGTTCGGTCGATTTCGGGATAACTAAACACAGAGATTTTCTGGTAGAGAATAGTCCAAACCAAAAGCATGAAAGATGAGTGCACTTGAACGGATAGAAGAAGTCTAGATTACGTCAGTAACGTATTCACCTTGAGTGGTTCATCTGAAGTGGTTTTAATCACATTTCTCACGTTTCTCTGATTTGGGGCATTTGAAAACATTTTTATGTACCAGCATTCTAAAGGACCTTTTCTGTTGCAAGGAATCGTTCATAATCGGGCATTTTACGGCAGAAATGATGACGTACTTGCACTTTGGGCACGAATGATTGCGTCATCATACGTTCAATCAATCGCAGCGAGAGATTCGTGGAGAGGTAAAGGAAAACCCAATGGCAACCACAGTTTTCTTGCATAGCTGTCAACAACGCATTCTGAATTTGGTTTCCAGCGGGCATTGGATGTCGTCAAATACCCGAGACGTGACAAGAAAGTTGTTTCGTGAAATTCAAGTTAATTGTCTTATACATTTATATGCTGATATACAAAAAATAGCGTTTGCAACTTGTTTATAATATTGCTTATTGCATTTTTACAAATTTGAAAACTCCCTCGTGACGTCGCTCGTTTTCAAAACATGTACTCATGCAATAATGCTTTACATTATAAACTAATTGCATTAACTACTATTAAGAGCTTTTTTAATCATTTTTGGTAATGTTGAGGTCGTCAAAATTCTCTCTGAACAATTATTTATGTGATTGTTTTAAATGAAAAGCTCGATGTTCTTAGCATAGTGAATGTTTGTAAGCGCTACCAGCGCTCAGGGGCGCCCTGTGGATTCAAGTACATCCAGCTCCTCCTGGACTGTGCACCACGAAACTCCGACTAGAAGCTCGCTGCCTGCACTTCTCTCCCGTTATCGCAACATTTCCACCCGCATAGATTTCCTAAAAGGCATCGCCCGGGACTGTAAACCAGATTCTTCTTAACATTTGATTTTTAGAAACTTAGATCGTTGACTTACGTGTCCATATGAGATTCTGTTCGACCTTGAAACGTGTGTTGGAGATATAATCAAATTCATTGAGTCCATGTACACCGCGAAGATGAATCAGGGCATCAACTGATGTCAGTGCAGTGCCTCTAACCGCGAGGTCCTAGATTAGAGTTCCGGTGTCGGGATTTTCGACCTTAGTTACATGGCTAGGTAGAGTTCAGTCGCTCTCTGGAGGAGAATTCTAGCGGCCGGCTGCTCTGATCGGTAGTTTTCCATAATTTCATCGATGAGCATCAGGTGAATAACGGAGCATAACCCTAACAAACGAGAAATAGACTTCGCGCGATCTTTCCTTCCTCCTCATCTTTTCCTCAGCATCCTTCCTCCTTACATATACACACTTATACAAACATACATACTAACATATACACACTATTCTGCCATATATCCCGGGAGATGAGTGGCGAGCTTAGAGCTCGTCCGAGTTGGGGCGGTGCCACACAGATCGGAGATATCTGGTTGGGTAAAATGTCGCAACCCAATGCATAGGTCGGCGGCGGATCTCACCATACGCGTGGGGAGATAGCCGCCACGGTCCGTGATGAAACACCCACTACATTTACGGGACCAATGACCGAAGCCGTTGACGCTCCCCGAGTCAACGAGAGTCAACGAGAGACGCTCACCGAGATCAAGTAATCAATCGAGTCCTTTTAGTGTAAGATTAATACGTTCTGCAACTTTTCCTTAGATTTATTTTTTTCGGAGAACGCCGAATTAGAGTTCTTAAGGAGCATCCGTCACTGGTCAGAACAAATGAAGATGACAGGCAATGGGAGAGGAGCAAGGCAGGGAAGAAACCGTGTGACAGAGGGCAGTGGTGAGTGAAGACAGTTGTGAAAGCCTGACTCGGTGACGATTGAATTGTTCTAGAAGGTGTCGGAGAAAGCCCTCATCACAGGGGTGGCGGGAGATGAGCAAGTGTTGAAGGCGAGGACGGCGAGGAAGCGAGGGTGTCAATGACAGTCAGGTGGAGGAGAACAAGGAAGAGGGTAGCGATGGTGGTGAGGGGCGGGCCCCGTTTTATTCCCTCTGAAACACTCCTTACTTATCAATCAGCATTTATATATTTTAAAAGATTTCCCACAGCACATTAAATATTTTTAGTAACACCTAAGGCGATTCGTGCGATCCGAACAAATCCTTCACGCTTCGTTATACCTGTTTTATCGCTGAAAATTTTACCAACAACAATAGCAGCATAATTAGCTACAATTGTTTTAGATATATCTGTAAATTGATAACAGCTGACTTCCTGTGTCAGACGGTTGACTACAGTTATTATGAAGGATATGCTCCACCAAGCTTATCGGCTGTGTGTCCTGAGCAACCAACAGCATAAATCCCTATTCATTCTACATCTAAGTTTGTAAAGAATGTCGAAGTATTTCGATTGAAACGTTGGTAGACATACCAGGACGCAAAGTGTGCCGAACAGTTAAGAGCACTTCCCCAATTACAAATTTATCAATGCAGATCGGGATTCGCACCAAGGGGTCCCAAAGATAGTAAAGGAAACGTCTTGTCCGCTTCACTACGAATAGCCACTTTGTCCACCGAATTTCATCAACCAACTTAGGAAGACAAAATAGCCAGAAATAAGAGAACAACACTCACTGATCAGAGAAGTGTTAGTGACAAACAATCCTTGTGGGAATTTTTATGCGGTGTTGACGTTATTACATGAATAAATAAAGAAAGTCATCTCCGTTAACTTAATATATTTATATTAAACAAAATATATTAAGTTAACGGAGATGACTTCCATTATTTCTTTATAAATAATTCTCTCACCACCATTGGTAGAAAAGACTGCATTGACGTGGTCAGATCTCAAATTCAGACCCCTCCGGCGAACGAAAATGAAGTGGCTTGCAGGCAAATGATGAAAGTACAAGACAGATATTTTTGTTGAAAATCCCCGTTTGAAAATACTACATTTTTTCAAGATCCACACAGACCTCCGGTCGAATAATATCATGTCAGTTTTCACCTAAGTTAAAGAGAAGGAGGTATTGAAACTTGATGAGGCCATCTCCGGAGATTCCAGAGCGAACCTGAAGGAGGCCGATAAAATAATGAAATCTTGTAAACTCTAAATAGAGCTGGAAAGAAATTGGGAACGGGGGGTGTCAGTTTTCTCAACAGTTTGGCAACACAGATCAAATAAATCACCTGAGAACCCGGGCATAAAAGCGAATCTAGTATCCTCATTGCCGCTCACATCCTGATAGGTACTTACGGGATTCCTGGGTCCTGTTTTAGAACCCGAATCCAATCAATTAGCCACAGAGTGATGAATTCCACCACCACCACCACCACCACAATAATAATAATAATAATAATAATAATAATAATAATAATAATAATAATAATAATAATAATAATAATAATAATAATAATAATAATAATAATAATAATAATAATAATAATAATAAATCAATTATTACTTTTGATTGACAGAAACAAGAAAGAAGCAATGCTTGTTGATATTGATGTACCATTGGCACACAATCTAAAGAAAACAGAGGCTTAGAATATTACACGTATGAAGATCTTGCTCTAGAAATAAAAGAAATGTAGAAACTACAGAGTGTAATAACATATGCACTTTTTATTTCGGCTGAAGGTTTAGTATCAAATATTTCAGAAAAAACATTTAAGAAAGGGATTACCTCAACGAATCATAAACTATGGACAGAAAGTAGTGATATTGCAAACATGTCATATAGTTCGCAAGTTCTTGAACTAACACAAATGAGGCTTCCATATCGGTTTTGGAGATCGGAGTGAAATCTCTCTCCCCAGTGACAGAGCTCTTTTCTTATCGTGGCCGGAATGGGCAAATTGAATCCAGCACAAGCTGCTGAGCATCTCAAGACAGAATAATAATAATAAGAGTAATAATAGTAATAATAATAGTAACAATAGTAATAATAGTAACAATAGTAGTAATAATAATAATAATAATAATAACAATAATAACAACAACGAATTGCACGTTGTTGACAATGAAAGATGAGACATCATCTTCATATGAGAAAAACAAGGGAGAGCAGGTTGGTGCAGCGAGGGTCAGAGGTGTCGTGTCCAAGGGGGAATGGGGTGGAGGCGACGAGAGCCTATCGCTGTAGGCGTCAGAGACCAACGGCTCCTCAGCCTTCCCCTCCCCCCCCCCGCCCCCTGCATCCCTCGGCGTCCGCATCCTGCCTTCCGCTGCTAAAAAATTGACCGCTTCTTTTCAATTCTCCTTCCCATCTAGCCGGCGCTCTCCTGAATTAGTAAGAGTGCTTAAAGTTGAATAGCTTTGGATAGAAAGGTGAAGGAAGGTAATTTGACACGGAGTATAAAGGAAACTAGACAATACATATTTTATTGGAGCACTTACGAAGTAAAAGGAAGGCGGCAGTGAGAGCCTCATGCCTAATTCATGCGGGTAATCGACTTGCAGGTTTCCTACCCCCCGAGGGGGGGGGTAGGGTGCCCGGGGTGCGAGTCGAGGCGCTAGACGGTCCTACTCCCCTGCCTTCCTTGTCTTGCCCCCCCCCTCCCTGACCCGCCCCGCCCCCTCGTCGTCCCACTGAACGTGCACAATGCTAGACGGGCGACAAAGACGAACAGTTCGATTGTGTCTCGGCCGACGCACTGCAAGCGACCTACAGTTCATTAGTCACACGTCTGCTTGAATTCGCCCCCGGCAGTGTAGTGTGCGGGAAAGGGGAGGGGGTTCCATGAGGTAGGAATCTATCAGGGTGAGTGATGTTGGACTGGGCTTGAAATAAAACATGCGTTCGCATTCAGATGTTCAGAGGTTTGCTTCTCTGTTTTTTTCTCTCTTTTCCTTTTTTTGAGGGGGGTAGGGAATTGGGTTTTATTCAGCAGTTCGTTTGCCCTTTGGGATGTCTGTAGTTGAAAAACATGTTGGTTAAATGGATATATTTTCTCCTTGTTTCGGGTGAAGCCTTTTTTCCCTTTGCTACCATTTTCGGACGATGATTTACATAAAACATTAGGTTTTTATAAAACTTTTGTTTTCTACATTTGATATGCTTAAAATACGAAGATAAGTAATACAGTTAAATTTAACATTGTGAAAAAATACTATTACAACTATTTACATAGTAATATGAACAATTTGTTTTGCACACAGGGGAAGTTTTAATTCATAATTTATGTTAATATTCATCTCAAAAAATAAAAATAACAAAATAAAAATTAAAAGCATACTTTTACCAAGCAAATATATTTGCGTACTTCAAAACACGTTTTTCACAGACAAATGATTTACATAATTTATTACAATTGCTAGTATTGGAAGTTTTTTATTACATTTCATGTATTTAAAGTTGCCGAAAACCGCGCACGAAATACATTACTGGAACGTATTTCACTTTCAACAATAACATCAATTCCTCCATGTCGCGAACTAATCCGAAGAGCAATGAAACTCAACCTGATTAAAAACAGAGCAAAAGGTGGAGAACCCCACGTTTTTCCGTTCGCCGAATCCCCCTCCTCCTGCGGGCTTTCCTGCGAGAATCACTTCCAATCTAAAAGAATCACGAATTCCACCCTTCACGAACACGTGTCCCTTTCTGAGAGACCGGCATAACTTCCCCCCGCGTTTGATCCTCCCCATATCTCATACCACCGCGGCCGGGACTTTCGTTTTCTGCGGAGGCGTCGGAAGACGAGAATCGTCTGGAAGGCGAAGAAAAAGTTCGCAGCTGCCACCTTGCATCTGTCGTCCCCCGCCCTCAGCCTCGCCCCCGTCAGCCCTGGCCCGTTCCGCCCCCGGGGCCCCCCTTTTCGCTGACGTCACATTTTCCAGTTTGGCCCACTCACCGCGACAATAGCTGAAAAGAAGGATTAAGTAAGGATGTTTTATAAGGCAGATATAACCGCGCGCCACTGGCTCTTCGAGAAAACTATTTGCGCCATCAGAAAGCTTCTTGGTGCAGGGGTGGTCGAATCCACGCCATTGATGGATTGATTATTTCGTGACACCGGGACATGAGTTCCGGATGTGTAGTGCATATTTTAACGCACGAGGTGGCAGCGATATTTCCACGCAGGATGGTGAGATCTGGCACCAACCTACAAGTCAGCTTGCGGGGTTTTCTTCAATCAGGTATCTCCCTCCAACGGGGCACTGCCCCAGCCGGGCCACTCTCTAATCTCCCGACTGGATTTCCGGCATGTGAGGTAGTGTAGGTGGGTGTACGTAAGAGGTGAGCGTATGAGAAGGAAGAGAAAAGCAAAACCGCGCGATCGTGGGCAGTTTTTTTAGAGTACTGTCCTGGCATTTACCTGCGGTTGGTCGGAGAAACCACGAAAAAATTACCGATCAGAGCAGCTAGCCGCCTGAATTGTCCTTCACAGAGCGACTGAATTCGACACAGCTGTCTTTCTAATCTATCAATAAAATATGCTGTCACCGTGGACACTCGAACTCTAGGACCTCCCAGTCAGCGGCACTGCAGTGACAATTAAGCCTATGTCACTGAAGCCGGTCTAATCCATACTCATTCTCTAGAAATATTTAATGCTCAGCTCCAACATATCTGTTATTAACGTCATTGAAGCCCCGGAGACAAAATAATGGACAGGTGTTAATGTTGTAAACCGAGGTGTTAGCCATGGAGATATTCTCGGCGGGGTAGACCACACCCATTCTTAGACTAGATGTTTTAGTCTTTTGTCAAGGTGAATTCTCAATTTTAAGATCGCATACGATATCCAAAATTTCTCAAACCCATCTACAACGTTGGAATGCCCGAATACACAACAGAATGTCCTTAACTCAAAAATTACGGCTTCACATATCAATTTGAAGCGACACCAAGCTCTTTTAATAAGCTTACAAGGAGTTATGTTAGAAAGTATTCGACTCCTGTCCACTCACAGCTTCAAGTCAGCGTTCAAAGCTTCGTTTCATTCCCATTCCATACAGTATATTTCACGGCGGTTTGATGACATGAAGGCATCCTCTCACGGAAAAATTGTAAAGTTAAAAAGTATAGAGAGTGTTCTTAATGATATGCCATCAGATTAGTTAACCATGTATTGCTCTGAAATAAGTTGACTACTAAATAAATTAAAGAATTTGTTTCGACAACTTAATAACAGAGAGAGGTTATAAACTATAGTATTGGTTAATGAAATTAAGTCTTGGGCACATTTTAAAGTGAAATAAGCCAAATCAAACTTTGCAATGTGAAATCATTAAGAGGAACAGGAAAATTGAACTAGAAGGTTTTGCTTTCGGAGAATTTATGATTACGTAAACGAACAACATAAGGTTCCATTGTTAGGACAGATTATTTCTTAAAGACGTTTGCTTCTTAATGTAAATGTGGGTGAATCGCATTAAAGCAGATATGTCAAGGTCGTGGGCAAGGCAACAAGCTTACTAGAGCTCGCGGGCACTGCGTCCAGAGAAATTGGCGGGAAATTTAAAAGTACGGATTGTACAAATGCTAGGGCACGGCGGTACGTCACTGGATAACTGTCCCAAGGCAACCTTTTCGAGAAGTTACTTGACAGTTTTTGTCCCAAATTTAGCTAATTTTCTTTCTAAGGGAAAGAAATTATATATTGAATGGCATATCAGTGCAATTTTAAATTCTCAATTGAGAGTACAATTAAAAAAAAAATTGAATCAGTAGTAAATTGACTGTGTAATTCTTTTTACTTAAGGGTGATATAAAAGCAAGAACTTTCAACGTCCTGGTTAGGTTAAACATTCTGGTCTGTTAAAAGCGCAGTCCGTCCCTAAGCAAAAATTGTTAACTTAAAAAGACTTGTTAATTTATTTCACATTATTGCTAAATACAATAAATAAGAATGGTTACCATTGGAAACAAGAAAAGGATTCGCTATTCAAACATATTCCTGTTACTTGCAAAGACATATACAAAGTTTATACAAGGGAGAATTAAGTAAGAAAATAAACATCAAATAGTAATAAGTACTGAAGAATATAAACATAATACAATTCTCGGTTATTTAATAGAAGAAATCTGGCAAACATATTTTCGAATTAAGCCACTTCACCGCCTCGCGCCGCTTCAGCTTGTACATGTCCCCCCCTTTCTGAATTTTAAGGGGAAATGAGTGCGAAGTCAGGGGAAGCTACCTGTGTCTGTAGGAGCTCCGGGCTCCCCAGGCGGGCAAGTAGATTGTGAGGGTGCAGTTTGACGTGCCTACACTAAAGGAAACTGAACCAAAAATTACCAAGCCAGAAACCTGGCAATCGGTCAAGGCCTTGTGTGTGACACCTGAGGTAAAAATGCAATGGTTGTTTCCGTTGTAAAGGCGGTTCTTCACAGCAATTCAGAAAGGTCATTCCTCAAACAACCTAAGACCATTCCCAGCAAAATTTCTGTTGTAGCAAAAGGCACGTGTATTATCAACTGCTTTTACGAAGAAATGTGAGAAAAGTAAATCGGCCTAAGTGGTCAATTCACGACGGCACCTAAGCTTCACGCGGTATTTACTGCCTAAATCGTTTAATATTAAGGTAAGGTTATTAAGAATAGGTCCTTATTAAAGAGAAAAGTGTGATGTGTGAAGCGCTTGAAGTTTAAAGTACTTTGAGCAAATAATTTTGCCACATTTATTCATTGTGTCGTGTTTTTGAACAATAAATGTTTCTTTTTTTTATGCCAAGTTAATTTTAAGTATTTTTGAAGCTCCCTTCTTGCGAATAAAATATTTTAATAATGTTAACATTTTTATATTTCTAAATTATCATTGTTACAAAAAGAAAATAAAGAAAAGTCGTTCATTAAATGTTTGTGTTGCATCTTAAGTGGTTGCATGGAAATAATGTGACGGGAACACTTTTTTGCTGACCTTCCTTGCACACAAAGCCTTGATCTGACAATGCCAGTTGTTTCATCTTACTGCCTGTCCCCGTTCAATTTTCTTGTATTATCAACCACAGCTCAGACATCTCTTCTCGCTTTTGATCTCGCAAAAACTGATTCATACTCTCAAAATACAAACAATTCAGCAGAGGTGACGCATATGTAGGCATCTAGATTATAAATTAAATTCTAGATTATAAATAGTTGCCATCAACGAACAGAAAAAAAAAATAAATCAATTGCTTGGGCTTGTAGGAACATACTGCTTTAATAAATGAAAAAATTAAGTAGGCTAATTCGTAATGCGTAATCAAGGAACTCTGCTTTGTGAATGTTATCATGGGCGCTTGAGTTAGAAATGTGCAATGAATTTAGCACATGTCAGTGTTATTTTTTGCCTGCACAAAGTGTCGCCTAGATTTTTTTCCACGGGTATTCTCCGCTAAGTTCCAGTGGTGTGTATTTTGCGTAATGGTACGCGTTATATTGTGTTGAATGGCCCAAAATTCCGTCTATCATATTCCCATACGCCATAATTAACAAGATAATAATGGTATACGTGTATGTATTTGTTCATTTAGTGCGGTCATCATAACATGCATTTATTTATTTTTAATTATGCTTAAAACTCAAATCATTTACGCAGTTCATCTTACTTGCATCACAAAAACCCTAGCCGTTATCAAATACACTATTTGTATTACACATTTTGTATTTATATTTTCGTATTAACGTTAAACATTGGCTCTGTCCATTCCCTAAAATCGCTTAAAGCCGCCTTGAATTGCTAGTGATGCGGTTTTAAACATTTTATATGATTATATTAAGAGTATACATTGTTTACAAATGAGGTGTATATAGCTCAGTGCTACATTATTGTATTAATTGTAAATGGGAACTGTGTATAGAATAAAACATAAGCTCAAATTCGTCTATTTGTGTCCTGATGTAACGTAATATAACTTATGTGTTGATGTAATGTATGTTTTGTAAATAACCTTCGATAAGCGTAGTGTAGGAAATAAATAATCTTATTAGAAAATACGCAGCACCGGTTGTTGCGATGGTCCAGGAAACGTCGAATTTCGATAG
Organism: Teleogryllus occipitalis; assembly: GCA_011170035.1. NCBI lineage: Eukaryota > Metazoa > Arthropoda > Insecta > Orthoptera > Gryllidae > Teleogryllus > Teleogryllus occipitalis. The sequence goes on along the minus strand of BLKR01001807.1, from coordinate 37,667 downwards.
GATTGAGTGTCTGATCAGAGCGGATGTTCAGAGCGGATGTTCAGAGCGGACGTTCAGAGCGGACGATCAGAGCGGACGATCAGAGCGGACGATCAGAGCGGACGATCAGAGCGGACGATCAGAGCGGACGATCAGAGCGGACGATCAGAGCGGACGATCAGAGCGGACGATCAGAGCGGACGATCAGAGCGGACGATCAGAGCGGACGATCAGAGCGGACGATCAGAGCGGACGATCAGAGCGGACGATCAGAGCGGACGATCAGAGCGGACGATCAGAGCGGACGATCAGAGCGGACGATCAGAGCGGACGATCAGAGCGGACGATCAGAGCGGACGATCAGAGCGGACAATCAGAGCGGACGATCAGAGCCAATGACCAGGGCCAATGTCCAGGGCCAATGACCAGAACCAATGACCAGAACCAATGACCAGAGCCAATGACCAGAGCCAATGATCAAAGCGAATGATCTGAGCGGATGATCTGAGAAAGTGATCTGAGAAAGTGATCCGAGAAAGTGATCCGAGAAAGTGATCCGAGAAAGTGATCCGAGAAAGTGATCCGAGAAAGTGATCCGAGAAAGTGATCCGAGAAAGTGATCCGAGAATGTGATCCGAGAATGTGATCCGAGAATGTGATCCGAGAATGTGATCCGAGAATGTGATCCGAGAATGTGATCCGAGAATGTGATCCGAGAATGTGATCCGAGAATGAGATCCGAGAATGTGATCCGAGAATGTGATCCGAGAATGTGATCCGAGAATGTGATCCGAGAATGTGATCCGAGAATGTGATCCGAGAAAGTGTTCCGAGAATGTGATTCGAGAATGTGATCCGAGAATGTGATCCGAGAATGTGATCCGAGAATGTGATCCAAGAATGTGATCCGAGAATGTGATCCGAGAATGTGATCCGAGAATGAGATCCGAGAATGTGATCCGAGAATGTGATCCGAGAATGTGATCCGAGAATGTGATCCGAGAATGTGATCCGAGAATGTGATCCGAGAATGTGATCCGAGAATGTGATCCGAGAATGTGATCCGAGAATGTGATCCGAGAATGTGATCCGAGAATGTGATCCGAGAATGAGATCCGAGAATGTGATCCGAGAATGTGATCCGAGAATGTGATCCGAGAATGAGATCTGAGAATGTGATCCGAGAATGTGATCTGAGAATGTGATCTGAGTGAGTGTAATCTTAGTAGGTTATTACGAGTTCGATCCCGAAAAGATGATAGACACATGCTTGAAGTGTTGGAAATCACGTGGCACTTGTCGTGAATCACGTTTGGCATATGTCGACAGCTCCGATCGGTGGTGCCCGATAGCCCCCTGGTTTTCATCACCACTTACAAGCTAATTCCGGAAGAGCACGCTAGACAATGACCAACGGAGAGCAGCGTTCATAATCTCTTCTTTTTCTCCTTCTCCCTCGACACGACCTGTAAACCGTGGGGGTGTATTATGCAGTGCCTCTGACCGGATCCTAAGTTCGAGTCTCGACGGCGGCAGGATTTTCGACACGTCGAATTCAGTCACTGTCTACAGGAGAATTCTAGCGGTCGGCTGCTCTAATCGGTAGTTTCTGCAGTTTCTCCGATCAACACCAGGTGAATGCCGGAGCAGTACCGTAACAAACGGGCCACAGACCGAGTACGATTTTCCGTCCTCTTCCTCGTCCTATCCTCACCCCTTACACACACTTACACTAACACTAACATGCACTACACTTACGAAAGTAATGACTGTAGTTGACACGCCCGGAATCAGTAATCAATCAATCAATCCAACCTGAGAAAAGCGCATCAGCCCAAAGATGGTTGAATATTTCTGAATAATAATAATAATAATAATAATAATAATAATAATAATAATAATAATAATAATAATAATAATAATAATAGCAATAATGCATACAATCCCCCTGGCATTTTTAATGCCAGTAATGATTTACGATGCACTGCGATGAGCCACATAATTTATTTTACTTCTCCCAATAACGAAATATGAACAAACAATTTTCGTCACTTGCCGAGTAGTGAGTAAAATACTGTTCCATGAAAGAGGTATCTCAATGAATTTTCCCTGAATTTGGCGTGACCCGCTGCTCATCGCTTTTCACATCCCTTCTCTCAGAGATGCTCTGTTTTAGTGGAGAATTTCGGAAGCGAAGTTCCAGAGAATTCTTTCGAGTCGAACAGGGGGAAAGAGGCAGGAGTGAGGGAGAGAGAGACAGGAGGAGGAGTGGTAAAGTTAGTAAAATTTCGAAAGTTTCCCTGTTTCTTGCAAAGTTGGACGCTTTGAAAAGGAGGAGAATTCGTTGTCGGACTATATGGAGAAAGATATTCGCAGACATTTATTGGTCTGTATGTTAACCTCCATATTGGCTTCTTTCTCGAGCCGTTGTTATGCGATCAATAAAAAGTGGGCCGGTGAGAATGCGAATAGCTTCTAGAGATAAAAGTATTGGTTTTATTAAAAATAAAACATGTATTTGGGTTCTTCCTTTTTTCTTTTCTTTCTTTGGTCTTAGCCTAAAGACAGAGCCCAGAATGGTTCGTAAAATTATTTCATCAATTTTGCAACCTTTCATATTCGAAGTACGGAGAGAGGCAAGTAAAAGAAAGATGAAATATACTACGCAAAAAACATTTTTTTTATTTCAGTCTTCTAATCTACTATATTATATTTAGTAATAATACTGATTGAAATGACTATAAATCAGTGTCTGTACTGGACAATAAGTTCGATAATCTAATTACTATATTGATTATTGAAGAATTTACTTGTAAGAAGTTGGATAACAAAGTGCAAACAATGTTTCTTAAAAGGACAAAAATGACATATTAAGAACCATAAGTTGGAAGTTTTATCACTGTCTTTTTAAACCAAATTCCCGAACAAAACTTTACACTCTAAGATATGTAGATAGAAGTTCAGAACTGAAAAGATTTTAAATCATCATTTACCATCACTTCATATGTATTAGTACTGCAATATCTCTAGTTAGCATTCGAAACTGAAAACAAACAATGATAAATAAATAGTATCACCAATGTTCAATTTTCCTTAAACGATCGAGGGTTATATAATCAAGGACAACGTTGTTTCATCTAGTAAAAAAAAGATAAACGTCTAGAATATGAAAAAGTTTAAGAGGTTTACTCCATCCAAACCGAATGAATTTACATTAAATAAAACAGTTTGGTAAAATAACTAATAGAAGTTTACATTGCATTTAAATGTCAACTTCTGAACTAAAAAAATGACTAATTGAATTTAAAAATGTGAATATCATTTTATATTTCCAAATACAAATAGACTGAAATCTTGGAATCTAGCAAATTAAAAAACGCACACAAAAGTTAATCATGCTTTGGATTACAATAAAACGAATGTCAAAAAGCAAACAATAATTGAGGTACTTTCTATCAAAAGCACCTCATTCCATTATTACCTTTTTTTAAATTTTGGGAACGACTAGGATGACCTTCATAACTTCAGGTAATAATAAACTTTTAGATCAGGGTTCAATACGTTCTTCATCACGCCCCATCTGTCACCAGGAAAACTTCCCACGTCTCCCAAACATATTTTATTTGGTAATGAATAAAAAATGTGTTATATTAAAATAACAAGACATTTAATTTTTTACTCTTTGCAAAATTGCAAATTAATTATCCTTTTTTGAACTCTTATAGAAATGTTCGGTTGTTTTCTTTAGGTTAGATCAAGAAAATGCAATATGTTTTATGCCTCATTAATATCACAAGTTGTAATTGAAATTGAACACGTAAGGGACAACAAAAGACAGTAAGAAGAATGCGCTTGTAATTTGTACCAGATATCCTATCGTTGGTTGAGTACCAGAAAGTGCACAACGTAAATCATTGGCATTACGTCAAGTTTGCTGCGATAATTTGTTTCAATAGCAACAAGTGCTGTAAACGCTTTTTCCCACAAATAGGTGCATGAAAAAGATAGACACAATCGCAGCGGTTGCTGTGATACACTGGGGGTCCACTTTGTAATACTTAGCTCAAATCAATGATTCGTCCATTTTATCAAAATCGAACTTGGCAACAGAATATTTTTTTTTATTTCCAAAGTCTGTTCTTGAAGAGCTTTGGACAGGAAGTCTATGTTGGCAATGAAATGATCCGTTGTTAATCTGCAAATGTTAGGAAAGTGTAAATGTTGTAAGTGTTAGGAAAGTACGTGTTGAATTCTTTAATGAGGTGCTCCAAATGGTTTGATATTTGTTTATTTTATACATGCTCCTTCAAAACTACCTTAAAGCGTGATTCTTCAGATACTGAAACTAGTTTGGTAAAACTTAAATAACTACAGGTGGCGTCAATATTGTATGCCTCAAAAGTTGCAGCTTCTCAACATGTCTCAATGGCATCACCGTTTGTTACTATATTTCTTGCTTACTATACTTCTTGCTCAGCGCGAGGGTTTAGAAAAAAAATATAGGAAATTAGTCAGTAGGGTGAAAACGTATAGTGAAGTGAAGTGAAGTGAAGTGAAGCGAAAGGTGCGATTATGCGTAGTCTACAGAAAAAGTATTGAACAATTAATATTTAGATAAAGTTATATGCAGTGCAGTGCAGTGCAGTGCAGTGCAGTGCAGTGCAGTGCAGTGAAGTGAAGTGAAGTGAAGTGAAGTGAAGTGAAGTGAAGTGAAGTGAAGTGAAGTGAAGTGAAGTGAAGTGAAGTGAAGTGAAGTGAAGTGAAGTGATTTCATTTCTTCTGAATATGACTGAATAAGTTCTTATTGGTGTGTAGGTGAGGGTTCCTTCGTCTCTCTATGTATATACGCGTATATGTTTTGTATGTATGTATATTTCTGTAATATGTAAGTTTATTCATTTATATGGTAGTGTGTATGCATTTTAATGTTTAGAATAGGAATGTAAATGCCATCTGCATGTATAGGAAATGACAGTCAATTTGTTTGTTTATATTTATTTTTTATATATTATTTTATTTGTAATTGTAATTTTGCATTCTGCCACCGGGCATCATTTGCCCAATTGTAGAATAAATTTCTATCTATCTATCTTCTATCTATATTTGACTCCTTCCTGCAATTTTAGGTTAAGGTTGTTCATCGAATCAAAGAAATGTGACAAATAAGCCAAGATTACTTATATACTAGTTTTGTTTAATTCCGGTTAAGTTCGTTTTGTTTTTGATTTTTCTAAAAAGATAATTACATCATCTCGAAGCTCAAATAATTCTGCCAGAATATTCTTGTCTGAAACTCTTGTCAGAAATTTTCTTTGAAGAGCCAACGTACTACCGCATGAAATAACTGTTTTGTGATCTGTTCCTAAATCTTTGCAGTTTTAAAAAGTATAATAATTAGGACGTTGTTTTTATGTAATTAACCACTTTCAAACATAATTTTAAGACATCATGAAGTTCGTTGGGAAACGTCTTAGCTGCCAAGGGTCGACGGTGTATCAAACATTGAAACGCACTCACAGCAGCATTATTCTCTCTTACCAATTACACAAAGCCGAGAAGAAAGCATTGAAGCAGCGCAATCTGTTCAAACCCCAATCATTATTTCCCGTGAAATTTCATTTTTGTCAGGCCACTTTCCTCACATCAAGAGACTTTGTAGTTGTTGCCAACTCTGTATAAAACTGTACCTCGTCCTTCACATTATATTAACTGAGAACATTCTACTATGTGTGCACTTTCGCCCAACTGTTTTCCAAAAGAAGGTGATTGTTGATGATGTCTTCGGCCTTAGCATCAATGCGGCGTTTCACAGAATTGTCATAAAGTGGTATTTGTGATAATTTGTTTCTACTATCTAATCCAAGAACAATATCAGCTACCTCTAACAGGTATGGTTTATAAAGCGTCTCTCCAATAATGTGTCTTCTCTTTTGCCTAGCATAAGAAGTCACACCTCTTATGAAGCTTCAAGCACTTTTTCAGATGAAAGAGCAACATATCCAGTACTATCGAAACTCGTGCATTTTCAATTTTCAAACTATGCGGAAAAAAGTCCTTTGTTTTGTCCTTAACAGAAACATATTTCGTTGAGAAATGTTGTTCAAGATGACTGGCATCGTGGCATCATTGCTCAATACATCATACAGCAAAGAGTACACTAAGGATGATCGACGGCATCTTTAACCTCAACTGGAGCATCTTTATTTTATTACGGAAAAGAAGAGCCATGGTTCTTGGGATCCTGTCTTAAAGTTAAGTTTTAACTCAGGTGAAATAAACAATAATATGTCTTTTGTATTTTATTTTATTAAAACAACTTACCGAAAATATTTAGAGACTGGAATTATTTAATTTTTTTAAAAAAATAACACAATAATGGGGAAGTTGAGAAGAAGGTCTCATGTTCCGAGCCTCACCATGTGATCAGGGCAATTTTATTATTATTACTATTATTATTATTATTATTATTATTATTATTATTATTATTATTATTATTATTATTATTATTATTATTATTATTATTATTATTATTATTATTACAATGCCTTAAATAAAATGAAAAGAAATTGAATGACTTTCAGAATGCAATAATGTATATAACGAAGTAAAAACTGAATGAACATTGAACACATCGTCAAATGTTAATAAAAATAAACCGACAAATGTTTAATGTTGCATATAGATTGTTTCTTGTGTGGATTATATTGGCGGTTTGGAGGTACACTTCGATGTATATTTTTATTGTTAGTACATGGTTTTAAGGATGAAGAGCAGTGAAAATATTTTTATAAATACCATAATTTGATAGGAAAATTGTATTCAATTAATGCAATGTATTCAGATTTTCTGGTGCAACCATTAAATGTTGGTATAAGATCCTTTTCTTAGACAATACTTTCCTGCGAACAAACGTATAAGCACCATAGCAGATTACATTAAGCCAAAACACACACACACACACACACACACACACACACACACACACACACTAATGAAGCCCCAAGGTCTACGGGACCCTAATCGTTGCCTACAAATATGTAATTTTACAGCAGAACACCGAAGCACTTATCTGAACGTGTACAAACAATAGACCGGTTAGTCAAAAATACTGAAGTGAATTTACAGGAGAGTCTCGGTTGCGTAGAATTTATTACGGCAAAATTCTGAAGCAAAATAAATTATGAAGGGTCCCCAAGATCCTGGTGCAACAGTTAAGGGTTGCTCTTGCAAATAAACTCATATCGATATCGTTGTACTTGTTTTTTTTTTTTTTTTTTTTTTTTTTGCTAAGTCCTCTTCAGTGTATCACAAAACGCTCAATGCAACATAGCAACTACAAAAAAAATTAAAATATTTCTAGTGCGTCAAGTCCTCGATAATTTTCAGGTTCACACGGATCTATGGGTCCCACGGCCCCTTCACTTGTCTCTACGCCTCCCTTGGGGCACACCCTCACTTTGAAAAGCAATGTTTTAGATCAAATCCAACTTGTGCCTCTTAAAAAGAGGTAAAAACATATTGTATTCATGTCAAACCGCGCTGAGAATTTTGTTTCTATTGTAATATTTATTCCAATGGTACGGACTGCTTTTCATAGCAAATGTTTTTAAGTATAATAATGCAACAACGAATAATTCCCGTTGAATTCTTAAGTAATTAAGTGCGAAAGCAAGAAAAGACACTGGCTTGAGGCACACTGTTGTCTTGGTTATGGTCTGTTCCTTGACATACGGCGTCGTTATGGAAACCTCGCAGGGCCAGAGGACTACGGAGAAAACTATAAAAGTTTATAGCAGCGGCTTGCCATTAGGTCCGGAGCCAGCGATGCAGGCTTCCCGCACTTGCCAGGAAAATATTTTGATTGTCGTTTTGGTGAAACTCTAAACTGGCGTCGTCATCAAAAGCCGTCTCACTGACGACCACTATTGAAAATTTCTGGGAGTAATGTAGCACGAAGGGAACCCAATGTTGCCCTCAAAACGTTCTACTTTTTTATATTTCGTAATTTCATTTTGAACTCTAAGAAGACCATTTAACGACTTATTTCCTCGACTAAAACGTTTCCTGAGAACAACGTCTGTTTCTTCCTTTTTATTTGTGGTCGTGCAATGCTCATGTGTTGGAAGAAGGAAAGAAACGGAATTTTTTTATGAAAATGTCTTTGATGTTTTAAATATTTAAGTGAATGACTTCGATTCGTGATATAAAATAGTTGCAGCAAATAATTTTTAGAAATAACTAATACGCAAGGATAAGTCCCTTTAGACAGAAACAATTATGGGCATGACTGATTGCAATGTAGCCATGAAATAAAAGAATTTCTTAACCCATTAACAACGACATGATCACCAGAGATTTAAAATTAATTTGTCAAATTCATAAAAAATAAATCGACAAAAATATCAAATTGAAAATATTTCTATTTCACGTTCAGGTAATATGTATAGTGTTCAATAGTCATTGTTGTCTAGACAATTAAATCGACTATCCCCTACAAAATTCATAGTCTATATCCTATAAATAAATACCTGTCGAGTGAGATTCTTATCAAAGTTATTATTCCATTGAGATATTGACTATAAATTCCAAAGTACTGCCAGTTAATAAATATTAATTTTTTGAAGGACCCATAACCAGATGTCATGATATTTCTGCAACATTTTGTTTCACTTGACTGTCACATAACTTGAAACGGACTTCAAAAATTTTAATTTTCAGCGGCACAAATTACTTTTCATTTTAATATGTCCACTGAATAATTTTAGCAGTTTTTCTCAATAAATCCATTAACATAAGACACATTTAAAGTGAGTCCAATGTAATTAATTCATACAAATAATTATACACCTTCCGAAAATGCCATGTTACATTCTCAACCTCATCACACAATTCACAATCCATACCAACCAATTTCCCCCTAGAAGCCATATTAGTACAACAAATATACAACGCATCTTTACGCCACCCACAAACTAAAAAAAGAATCACAACTTTGCCAGACTAAGTTGTCAAAGAAAAGAACACACCGAAGAAGGAGGAAGAAGGAACCTTTTTGCCTCCCACAAAGACAACGAAGGATGTCCTAATTTCACAGAGCGTGCACAAAAGTGCCCCCACAGACGTTCTACGTACCTGATGAAGTTACACAAGCGAGAACTCGCCGAGTAATAATTCTATGCTTATTTAAATTTCATTTCTTTTGTCATTTCTCGAAGCTTTTTTTTTCGTTCCATCTTGAAATCCGAGTGCATTTGTTCATTGTACTGTATTTTTGTTAATTATCCCGTACATTAATTACTTTCTTCTCACTGTCAGGAGTTTCTTTTGTTTCCCCCTACTCTTCCCTCTCGTCTTATTTCTAATTTAATTGTTAACGTTTTCTCGGTGCTCTCCCGCAAGACGAAGAAGGGTCGGCCGGGGCAATCCAGTCTTTCTCTCCACCCCCTCCCAGCTCCCCTCCCCGCCGCCGACGCATCGTCGCCCGCCGGCCTGCAGACACCCCCCCCCAGTTCCCGCCCCCCGCCGGTTTAATCAACACGCCCGCTGTCCCGAGGGGCTGCGGGAAATTCTTTTCGTGGATCCGCGCGCGGGTGCGGGGCCGCCTCGCTCGCAGCCTCTCCGCTCGATGACACCCGAAGGTTGGCCACCGCGCGCTGTGAACGCCCTGTCCAGACCGCTCGCCCCGCCCCCCACGACAGTAAACTCCGTCACGCGTCCCTCCACCCGGCCCACACGCTGCCTCATGGCACGCCCCTTGCTCCACGCAACCCTACACTACGCACCATACACCTCCCGCAACTACTCTGCTAGACATCACACCCCACCACTCTCCCCACATTCACACCGCTCCCTCCTCCGCCAACGCTCGCTCCCTCCTCCGCCAACGCTCGCTCCCTCCTCCGACAACGCTCGCTCCCTCCGCCAACGCTCTCTCCGCCAACGCTCCCTCCGACAACGCTCTCTCCGCCAACGCTCTCTCCGCCAACGCTCTCTCCGCCAACGCTCTCTCCGCCAACGCTCTCTCCGCCAACGCTCTCTCCGCCAACGCTCTCTCCGCCAACGCTCCCTCCGCCAACGCTCTCTCCGCCACCTCCCTCCGCCAACGCTCTCTCCGCCAACGCTCCCTCCGCCAACGCTCCCTCCGCCAACGCTTCGCCGATCGCCTTCCGCGACGCCTCTCCGCCGACGCTTCCTGCCGACGCTCTTCTGCCGATGGCTTTTCCGCTGACGCTTCCGCTGACGTTTTCCGCTAACGTTTTCCCCTGCCAACGCTTCTTCCGCTAACGCTCTTTCCGCCAACGCTCTCCGCCAACGCTCTCTCCGCCAACGCTTCCGCCAACGCGTTTTCCGCTAACGCTTTCCGCCAACGTTTTCCGCTAACGCTCTTCCGCCAACGCTCTCTCCGCCAACGTTTTCCTGCCAACGTTTTCCGGGCCAACGCTTTCTCGCGGCTAACGTTTTCTCCGCTAACGTTTTCCGCTAACGTTTTCCGCTAACGCTTTTCCGCACGTCGCCAACGTTTTCTCTGCCAACGCTTTCGCTAACGTTTTCTCTGCTAACGTTTTCCGCTAACGCTTCTCTGCCAACGTTTCTCTTTCGCTAACGTTTCCTCTTCTCCGCTAACGTTTTCCCCCGCTAACGTTTTCTCTGCCAACGCTTCCGCTAACGTTTTCTCTGCCAACGTTTTCCGCTAACGTTTTCGCCAACGTTTTCCGCCAACGCTCTCTCCGCCAACGCTCTCTCCGCCAACGCTCCCTCCGCCAACGCTCTCTCCGCCAACGCTCTCTCCGCCAACGCTCCCTCCGCCAACGCTCTCTCCGCCAACGCTCTCTCCGCCAACGCTCTCTCCGCCAACGCTCTCTCCGCCAACGCTCTCTCCGCCAACGCTCTCTCCGCCAACGCTCTCTCTGCCAACGCTCCCTCCGCCAACGCTCTCTCCGCCAAAGCTCTCTCCGCCAACGCTCTCTCCGCCATGATTATCCTCATCACCACGCTCCCCGCCACCATGGACTCCGCCTGCACGCACCCCACCCTACCCCACATTACCTCTCCTTCCCCTGCACCGTGCACGGAACGCCAGCGAGCAAGGCGTGGCGAGGCGAGTGGTCGCGGCAGCCAGGCTATCCTCTGGGGAGCCGTGCCGGTCGCCTCCCCGTCTCGCCACAGAATCGCTGAAAGAGGACAAGGGAAGAAGAAAGCGTTCGGGTCCCCATGGAGTTTCGTGATTGTGGGTCACTGTGAGGTTCTTGGCCGGGAGCGACCGGATGGGGTTGAGTAAGCTGTGTGTGTATGTGTATACACGTATGAGAGTGCTGCATGTGTGTGTGTGTGTGTGTGTGTGTGTGTGTGTGTGTGGACTGGAGTGTTTGCTCAGATTTCCTGGAGCGTATTTTAGGCTATAAAATGTATATTACCACGACACGTCTCAACTTAATTTTGGAATTTCAGGATGTTGCAAATGTTCCGTAAATTAACACATTAATATTTGAAGGTTTCCATTGATTTCTCTAGTAGTAGAGCGCAGGCAATTTTTTTTAATTTATATTTTGCTCAGTAAAAATAGCTGAGTAAACATAACTATTCGTATGTATTTTTCATAATTACATGCTAATCTTAAATATAAAACTTTCATGCTATTCCAAGGGGGAGGAAACCCTATTTCGGGATCTCAGTCTGAATCTACATCTGGATATTTTTAGAAATATGTGGTATGGATATTTTTTTTATTCGTGTTTGGAAATTGGAGTGTTTGGCATGTTTGAAAGGTGGTAGAACTGGGATTTCAAGTAGGTTATAATAAAAGTTGTAGGCTAGATATGTGATGTATTGATCTATGGGTTCCTAATTTAAGTCGTAGAGTTTATTGTTGGTTATGTTCCAGGGGGCAGTAGCAACTATTCTTCAGAATTTATGTTGTAGGACTTGAAATTTGTACATGCTAGTTTTAGCAGAATTGATCCCAAATGGGCTGGCGTACATTATCGGTCTTAATGGGACCTGAGTAAGTGTAATTCATGTCTTTATCGCGGGAGGTGGCACTGATAGTCTCTCGCTCGATGGTGAGATCCGGCGCTGACCTACCCTCGGCTAAAGGGATTTACTTCAACCAGGTATCTCCCGCCACTGGGGCACCCCGTCGGTCAGGACAAGCTCTAAGCTACCGACCAGTTTCTCATTGGTTTAATATTTTACTAAGTATTTATTTCAATTGCTACATTCACGAAAATGCAAAGAATCACATGCGATTTATGTAAGAATAAATAGTTAAGTCTTCTCCAAAATAGTGAGGAGTGTCTTTTACAGCAGGTTGCCTTGCCAAACTTTTTAAAACTGAAAACTAATACACAAATTTGAAATGTATAAATTACAGCACCATATTATTTATATTGAATGACTAATTTGATAAATGTAATGACGCTAAAAGAATATTTCAAATTGAGCTTTCTGGTAGCACAATGAATATTTAATGATTTGAATATCATCAAAGTATTTATTGTTATTAACAGATGAATCATTCAACACTTATTACCAGAATACTGGATATATAAATGTTGTAGGATAATGTAACAATGATTTCTATTTTGAATAATACCAAGTGCTACTCATTTGTTATACACTGTAATATTGATTTGCGCTTAATTGAAATCGTTAATGGCGTGTTTCTGTGGAATATGAAGTACATGTTTCATTATCATTAATTATTTACTAGTTTATTTATAACAAGTATTATGATGATTACTAGAGTTGCGATTTCAATGCATTTACACATTTTTTTAAAACTACAGCATCTCGTTCAAACAAATTGAAAACATTTTGAGAGATTTAGAATCAATTTGAGCCATTTCTAATTTGCATATTTCTGCATTTATTTCACCATACGTGGATATTTTTCAGATTTGAACCTTACGAGCATATCTTTCTAAATATTCCCCCTCCCTCCACACAAAATTCTCAAACAGCTAACACATATCATTATCAGTCGCTGCGAATTCAGAACTCCACACATCGAAAGGAAGTAATTTTGTAGGACGTGACGAATGGCGCATTCCATGTACGAAACGAAATCGAATCGAACTGTCACCGCCCATGTCGCACACTAATGCAACAAGGCCACAACTTCAAAATCACTCATTTCGTAGAAGAGCCTTCCAAAGTTTTCTCGAGGACATTTAAATACATGGTTTAAATTTAAATTGAATTGCTATTACTTCGCTGTTTACGAATCTAAAAAAACGACATTGTTGCGTATCATGTAATGGAAAACGAGGAATCTAACAATGGGTATATCTCAATTTTCATTTTTCGGAGATGTGGTCCTCTTGCATTACAGGTGCGATGTGTTGAGAGGCTGGTCCCAGGAAGATGCTATCTCATTGGCCCGTTCTTCGCTCCCACAGTACTGCTCCGACGGGTTTTCATGGTGGGCTGATTCATTGATTAATTTGATTGATTGATTGATTTGTTAGTGATTCAGGGCGCGTTAACTACAATGGTCATTAGTCCCGTAAGTGTATTTCGAATTTTTGCTCGGGAGCTGGTGGTGGTCTTCCCCCACTTGATGGCTAGTGGGCTTTCCCCAACCAGGTATCTCCCACCAGCGGGGCACAGCCCCAACCGGGAGAAGCTCTAAGCTCCCGACTGGTCTCCCGGCATGTGTGGTAGTGTAGTGCATGTTAGTGCAAGTGTGTGTGTGTATAAGGGGTGAGGACAGGACAAGGAAGAGGAAGGAAAGATCGCGCGCTGCCCGTTGCCCGTTTGTTGGGGTACTGCTCCGGCATTCGCCTGTTCATGGTTGGTTTTGTGAGCCCTGGTTTCTGGTCGCTGTTGTGTTCATTACGCAGCTTCCACTCCAATTCGTGGAACTTTGAAATTGATTCCGTAATCCCATCCCTCCATTATTACCTCAGATCTTATGTGAAAAAATTAAAGTAGCCATCTCCGTCAACTTAATATTAAGTTGACGGAGATGACTTCTTTTATTTCTTCATGTAATTACGTCAACAACACCGCATCAGAATTTCTACAATTCAGATCTTGTGTCATATCAGTGCACTGTAAAGCGTTTGGAGGAAAAGAAAATATCAAAATGCCGAAAATCGTCCAACAGGCAAAAGATCTTGCGGAAAACAACGTCCCTGAGATTCCACTATTATTCTAAAGAGTTAGTAATGTTTTTAGAACTCTTTCCCCAACACACTTTTTCGCACATTTTTAATTGCTTACTATACCAAATATATTTAGTACATATGCGCATATTTCTTTTTTATTGCATACAAATCACAATCCTACTAAAATTACAAAACAATCACACCATTATATCATTATTTATTGCCATTCTTCATTATCATGATATATTATGTGAAGAATCAGTCATTACGAGATTAATTCCGCCATACACATAATGTTGTTCACGGGTAGATGCGTACACAATGTAATGGCTCGTTGGTGTGTGAATTTTCTTTCCCATCTCCAGTCTACCACTTCCAAGGCCGCTCTTTTTCTATACAACGAACGACACAAAATAGGTCACAAGAACGGCGTGCTTCAAAGTTGCCGTTGTCCGCACGTCGTCGAAACCCAACATATCATTCTTCTACCCCATTTTTCTGATGACGCCCTCGATATTAAGATCGGCTCTTTTCCAAAGGAGCTCGCGAACAAAACAGAAACTCTAGTCGTCGTCGCCGCCGCCACAAAGTTAGCGACAATGCCTCCCCACCCACGTCTCTGCGATCGGTAAAAAGTTATTTGTGTGCCCTGGCTGCAAGCACCTCTCCACCGGAGCCATCCTCTTTGAGAGAAACGACCCAACTTTTCTTGAAAAAAGAATGTGACCTGGTCTGACGTAGTCGCTCCCGTACGCTGGCGGTAGCCGTGTGCGCTGTGCCGTTGGCCAGCAGGAAGGCATCTATCAGCCCACCACCGCATCTTCCCCGAACAGAGCGCGTTCAGAAGTAAGTGATGGTCCTGTGCGTAAGTTTTTGCGGAGTGAAAGTTGCGCCTAAGCTATGTGGTCCATAAATGACTCGGGTTCGTATGATGTAATGTTAAATGGACTACTAAACGTTATACAGTAAAATATAAGCCGAAATCGATCGGGACATAAAAAATTCCGGTTTAGAGATGTTTTCGTTTTATGCAAGATTGTCCATTTTTATGACACTTCTGATATTGTCGTTTCTGCCTTGAAGATAGTAAATTACATGACTTTATTATAATTCTCAAAATAATTTAATATATAACGTATTTAAGGAAGAAATCAAAATAAATTAATATCAAACACATCATTGACAGCTTCGGAGTTGAAAAATATACACCTAATTGGCTACATTCGAACTGCTTGTTGACTCAACGCACAATGCTTCACAACTCAGCACTACAACTTTATGACACCCTCGCAATGTGTATCTATCTGATCGAGGGGTAATGATTTTCATCATGGGTTAGGGAGACGCGTGAATATAAGTCATGCTCGTACACCTTCCCCCGCTCAGAGAGTTATGAGACACTCAGAGCTTGGAGAGACCAAAAATCAAGTGACCCAAGGTCGAATTCTACGTTGACACCTAAAGCTCCTCTCCTTTAATGTCCGGTTTCCTTAAACTAAATCGCGCGTAACAAGGATAAAGAATTTAAAACAAGCTTGCAGGTTCATTCATTTCATTAAGAAGATCTCGCTTCTCTCCGCCAAAAGCATTATGCACAGGAATTCCATTTTATAAATATTTTTTCCCCGCAGGACAGGAAAAACCGTTCCGTTTCCGCGTTGGAGAGGTTCTGTTTTAAGTATAAAATGCCATTTAACATAACAGGCCGGAGAAATTTTCCGGTTAGAGCAAGTTTCCGGCTTTTACAGGTTCCTGTTTAGACAGATGTTACTGTATTAAATTTATAGAGATCAAAGCAGGTTAACCGGCTTGAAAGGCTCTGGGTATCAAGTAATGTTCCTGCAGGGCCACTGAGCGGGAGGTGCTAGGCTTCGCATCTATTTTAGAGCCTAGCTAGCTAGCAAGGTAGCTAGCCAGGTCGAATTCAGCTACTGCCTGGAGGACAAATATAGCTTTCAGGTGCTGTGATCGGTAGTTTTCCGTGGTCTCTTACATTGACACAAGTCAAATGACGAAGCAATACCCTAAAACAAACGAGCTCGAACCGTGCGCAATCTTTTCATCCTCACCTTTACTTACACTTACATGCACTACACTACCACACATGCCTGGATACCAGTCGGAAGATTAGAGCTTGTCACGGCGGGGACGCCGGTGGGAGATTCATGGATGGGGAAAACCACGAGCTGGCGTACAGGTCGGCGCCGGAATCCGCCATTGAGCGAAGGAAGAACATCGCCATTGTCTGTGTTAACTTTTCATTTGCCGGACCAAAAACATATCACTTGACGCGCCTGAAAACACGAAATAATTAATCAATCGAAGCTCAGAATATTTAGTTTGTTCGTACGTTTTCCTTCAGAAGCCAAGGAAGCCGATTGTCTTACAAAGTATATTTCTGGTATGGACAATTTTCTCGACACTAAACAACACCTCGAAACTAAATTGTAAAGTTATTAGACAAATAGCCAAAGCCTTAGACAAGTATAAACAATTTACTCGAATATAAAACTAATAATTTAAACTTTTACTAAAATTATTTTGGAAGATATTTAGTACATAAAAATATCCTCCGTTTGTATTACAACCACCGGATTTTTGTCATAAACTTATACGTGATTAATATGCAAGATCTGTTCAAAGAAAGAAATACATCCAAGAGAGCCTATTTCCATTTTAAGACAGTGTTCTGTATGACGATAAGAAGCAGGTGACATTTGACAATTGAAGGCAGGTGACAATTGATTTCGATTTTACTAAAACAAAATATGTACACATGACAAATACAAAATACGTAAACAAAATGTGAGTAACATGTTTTGTAATTGAATGATATCCTCACTGAAACAGAGAAAATAACAAATTGACTGAGGGAGGTTGTAGAGAGCACATAAAATGGGCCATTTTTTATTCTCTAAATAAAAATAAAAAACGAGCAGTCAACCAAAAATATTAGGTAGTTAATGAATAATTCACGATTTTAAAATTATTTGTACATAATTTCACATGTGAAACATTTGAAATAATGTTTGTCTCATTCTCGAAGTTTGTATTTTCGAAAGAACTCGAGGGAATTATTTGGATAGTACAGGTCGGAAGCGTCTTTTCCTCGTGGTTATTTCACCGTTATTTTCGTGTGCCGTTACTGAAAAGGAAAGCATCTATCTCTGGAGGGCGCACATTCCGTAAAGAGCACGCCGTGAGGACTAAGCGATGGTCCCAACCTCTTGATGCATAACTTTCCTCGGACGGTGGAAATATAAAAGAATTCTTCTCAAGTGCGACACCCAGAATGGAGAGAGAAGTTCGTGGAAAATCTCGTTTGCGTCATTAAAACGCGGAGAAATGAAAATATGGATGGCTGCTGTTACCCATCACTTAAAATATTTTTTTTACGAAACGCCGTTCTAAATCTCGATTCTCTGAATTCAAATCATGTTCACTGGAGTACTTCATTTGCTTCTTCAGATGAAAATGGATCTCAAATGTGAACTTTTAGAAAGTGCTCATATTTCTCAATGTTCATTTTTGAAGACTTGTTTGAATCCAGCAAATTAATTTTTTAGAGTGTTGGTTACATATATGACTCAATTCTTACTTACGTAATGTACTATGCACAGTCAGAAATACCAATATGTTGTGAACGAATCTGCAAGTTCGTTGTTTCATTGGTAAACAAGTGAAACTAATTATCTTTATCTCTGGGTGTATAGTAATAACTTAGGGGTTGCTTCTCGCCCAATTACAGTTTTGACAGAGAATAGTTGCTTCAACTTAAAAAAAATATATTGCGCTTCAAACACATTTTGCTTTGTATATTTATTTACACCATATTAATTTTTAATTTATCTTTTAAACACGTTCCCTAGCCTAGCCTGAGCACAGTACGACCAATTCCTCGTGACGTTCACGTACTAGCAGTTGTAGGAAAACTTGCATTGTGATGACGCATGGCTCGTGTCAGCGCAATAATTTCACCGCGACACAATCGATTCCGAAATAAAAAAAAAGACGACGTGGGTGTGCGTCAGGAAGTTGGTGTGCGCGCGAGATACAACCAGGAATAATAGATTATGATAATATTGAAATATCTGCGCCGCGCGTCCCGGATAGCAGCCCAGCGCGCATGCGTGCGCCGGGAAATGGAGGTCGGAGGTCGCGGATGCCCGGTCGACACGACATATCGATACGCTGTCGGTGGGTGATTTGTGGGCGGGCCGGCGAAGCGGCCGAAGTCACGCGTGCTCGTGCGCTCGCGGGGACGAAAACCCGCGCGCGTGTTTCACACGAGGGGATTCGCCGGGCGGACAGACTGCGAACCGCTCCGCCCCCCCCCCGCGCGTCAACAGAGGGTGAGGGGGGGGGGCGCTTGAAGTAGTGCACGAGGTCAGTAGCCCTCCAGCGACACACGGTGTTTCGAGACGAAGAGTAGTTATTGATGATACCAGTGATCAAAGTGAAACTTATATCCTTATAACTGTTATTTTATTAGGGGGCGGAGTTTAATGTAATGTAATTTTTTTCTTTCACTGTAGAACAATTTGTTTTGGTTTATACATTAATTTTATAACATGACAAAATATAATGATTAATTTTTATGGGATTTATTGCATTTTTCGACGATGTCGACTAATGAGTCATTTATTACATTTTTCTTATAATTTAAAGGATTTTTCGGTGATAACATCCATTTTAATATAACTTAAATGGTACTTGCTGAAAATAATATTTAGGAGATGCAACAAATGTTCATAACAGAATTTCTGAGTAGCCTTTTAAATTTCTTCGCTTAGAAATTGTAATGTCAGCAGATGCCAGTATGCCTAACCTGCTTTGTGACGCTTATCAACGTCAATGTTGGTTCGGCCGATTTCATGATAACTAAAGACAGATTTCCTAGTAAACAAGAGTCCAAACCAAAAGTATGAAAGCTCAGTTCACTTCAACGAAAGAAAGATGCCTCGGTTACTTCAGTAACATACCAAACAGTTTGAGTTGTTTATCTGAATTGGTTTTGATCAAACTTTTTACGTCATTTTTCTCTGCTTTTAGGGAATTTTCAAACACATTTTAAGAGCATATTAATGATCATTTTTCGCGATGTTTAGGTCATCATAATCGGCTCCCTAGTTATAACGAAAACATAGATTAATACACAAATACATTTTTTGACAACCACCGGTAAAAGCGGTGTTTTTAAGGCTTGCATAGCGTGCTAAATTTCAATTTTTAGCACCAGAGTGAAGATCGATTAATTGTTAGTGATTCCGAGCGTGTCAACTACCGACGTCATTAGTCTCGTAAATGTAGTGCACGTTTTTTCATCCTAAGATGGCAGTGGTCTTCCCCTACTGGATGGCGAGATCCGGTGCCGATTTACCGTCGCCTAGCAGATTTTCCCCAAGCCACGTATCTCCCACCAGCGAAGCATCACCCCAGACGGGACAAGTTCTTAGTCCCCGACTTGTCTCTCGGCATGTGTGGTAGTGTAGTGCATGTTAGTGATTTATTTGATAGTGTGTGTGTGTGTGTGTGTGTGTGTGTGTGTGTGTGTGTGTGTGTGTGTGTGTGTGTGTGTGTAAGGGCTGAGGAAAGGATAAGGACGGAAAGATCGCGCTTTGTCCATGGCCGGTTCGTTAGTGTACTGCTCCGGCATTCGCCTGATGTTAATGAGAGAAACCATGGAAAACTACCGATCAGAGCAGCCGGCCGCTAGAATTCTCCTCCAAACAGTGACTGAATACGACCTAGCTGAAAATCTAGTGTCGAAAATCCTGCCGCCGTAGGGGCCCGAACTTAGAATCTCCCGGTCAGAGGCACTGCAGTGACATTAGTTGATGCACTGAGCCACCGCTCCCAGTGCTAGAGCGAAGAGTGAGACGATGCAACGCCGAGGCAGTGGAGCGAGTCTCGGCAAACAGTGGCGCTGGCTATTTTGTGGACCAGCAGGCGCCACGAACACGCAGACCCGGCAGCGGTAGCTCAGTGCATCAACTGATGTCATTGCAGCGCCTCTGACCGGGAGGTCCTAGGTTGGAGTCCTGACGGCGACAGGATACTCGACACTAGCTTTTCAGCTAGGTCGAATTCAGTAGCTGTCCAGAGGAGAATTCTAAAGGCCGGCTGCTCTGATCGGTAGTTTTCCATGGTTTCTCCGATCAACACCAGGTGAATCTCGGACCGCGGACCGCGCGCGATCTGTCCTTCCTCTTCCTTGTCCTATCCTCTCCCCTTACACACACACACTTATAATACGTGCACTACACTACCACATATTCCGGGACTACACTACCACGCATGTGGGCAGTCCATTCAGGAGCTTAGAGCTTATCGCGGTTGGGGCGGTGCCTCGCTGGTGGGAGATACACGCAGGAAAACAATCCCCTCCCCCGCAAGCAGACTTGCACACAGACGTAGGAAGGACACAGTCAAATCACGTGATAAAAACATGCACTACTCTTGCACGACCAATGACTATGAGCACATCCAGAAATAAATAATTATTCAATCAATCGTTCTATCACCAGTCAGTCATACTATCAATAGTGTCAAAGGGAAGTAATTGTTCTAGCCTTCTCCCATCCCCCGCTCCACCCCGCCCGCTTTCCTGGATTTGTATCTTTTTTACGATACGTAAACACGAAGGGGCCACCTGGATACCTGAGTTCGCTAAGGCTGAAGGGGATAGCTGCCTCGTGCCTGAAGGACTGCGGGTTTGAATCCCGTCCGAGGTATGTATTTTTGTGCGTATTCGGATACGAGTATACAATTTCCACTACCGTTTCCATGGCTCCCAAAGTTACAAAACCAATGTAACATACAATGGCCGCTGAATGATGCAAGTAGTTGAAAAGCGACCTTAAATTATTTAAAAAAATATAATAAGAACGCGAAGGGTTTTAACACGAAAATGTTTTACCTGATCGTGTGGTTTTCATTTTAAGCTAAATAGAAAATCAGGAATGTATATGATTATATGATTGCTCCTAATCATCTCAATTTCCTACCTCCAAAGGACCAAATTGGAATCACCTCTCAGAGACTATTCGTGTTCAAGTTCCGACTTTGAAGGTGTTTTGTGATTTTAACATCGGTTGGGTCTTTTTCATGATATTTGATATACCGAAACATCCCTTATATTTTTCTTTTTTGATTGGTGTTACTTTTGGGTAATATTTATTTTAATCGAGAAATATTCAAAATGATAAAAAATTTCTGACGTATAACTTTTTAATTATCAGTAAAAAATGTAGTAAATACTTCATTTCAAATATCAGAGACCTCAGGACTATCATCCAGAATATTTTAACAGCAACACGAGAAAAATAGAGCTGCTAGATATATGAAGAACGTACATTATTATGTCACAGTTAAATTGGAATGTTACGAAATGTTGACGTCTATTTATATGCGAGTGTGCTTGGAAAAGTAATGAATTACAGAAAGCTATTTCGATATCATGTACATAGTCTTCTTTGTTGACACTGTTCTCGTAATATTTATGAGGTATTTCGGGTAACGATCTAAAGTGCATATGACGCTCTTTAACATTTTTTCTTCGTTTTTGGATTTTCTTACAGCAAATATTGGGGTCTATCGATTCAATGCAACGTGATAAAATGTTGCCCTTCGTTTTTGTTTCTAATTATTCAGTTAATTTGACAATATGGAGACGTAAGCGGATCAATATATTCGCTTATCTCACTAATGTTCCTCCTCCTGTATATTCGCTTATCTCACAATCCCTCTGTTTCCAATCCTGTAAAAGAGATGGAATAATAGAATATTTTATTCTATTATTCTGTTATGGCTATAAGGAGTAGCCGAAACGTCATGTAATGAAAAAAATACTATTTGTAATCAATATACATTATAATAAATTACTCTTGAATGTCAAAAATAAAACGTGGAACTGGTCGTGTTAATAATAATAGAAATCTTTCAAATAGAGTCAGCATGTTGTCAAATTTTTCTCTCCCTTCCAGAGTCGTTTATGCTCTCTCCAGTGTTGTCAAGTAAAAACATTGAAAGCCTTTAATGTGCCTGTTAATGTGAATGAGATGAATTCGACGTTAGATGCTTAGAAACAGCGTTTTACCGTATCTTTAATGCAATTTGTAATAGTACAATTGGATTTGGAACAATAGTTGCAAGTGACATAGTTTCTGTCAGTGTATGCTTGTGTACATTTGTTACTCAGTAGAAAATACAAAGGTTGGTAAACCAAACTGATGGTGGCAACCTCGTGTATGTTCATTTCTCATTAATAGTTTGTGAATTCCAAACAGAGATACGCGAGTAATAAGTAAGAGGTACGCAACTATTTGAAGGGAGAAGAAAAGAACGAATATGAAGATAATGAGAAGTACACAGTTCAGATTGTACCTAGTATAGTATTACGTAGTTAAAACATGTCGTTAACAAACACCAATGGAGATGGTCAACACTCACAGTAATTACACAAAGGAAACTACTACAGTAGTACGAGTAGCTGAAAATTGGAAGCATTCTGACCAGACCGAAACAAGGGTTTTTCCAAAAGGCATGTCCAACATGCCTCGTTTTGAATTCTAATGGTTAATAGTAGCCTATACTTTCTGTCTCCCAATATGTCGTCAAAAAATATTGACAATATGGACGTGTCAAAGAAGACCATTTGACAGTAGCGCTTCTAATAAATTATGAGTTTTATGAGACTTGGTTTGAATCATGATCACGAAAATTGAATCACATTGAATTGAACTAATTTATACGATTGCTGTAATGATTGAAATTTTATGGGGAATGAAATTATCTAAAAAATCTATTTAGGAAATATTTCCCTTTTACAGTAGTTTCTACTCCTCATATTTGAAGATCTATCACTAATGAAACAAAACTTGAAGAATAATAAAGACACAGAACTTCATTTAACCTTGTAGTATTTTCTTACTTGTAGAGAATAACCATATATATATATATATATATATATATATATATATATATATATATATATATATATATATATATATATATATATATATAAATTTTTGAAATTTCTTTTGAGTCGAAAGCAATAGATGAGTGAATTCATCACTTTCTACACAGCCAGCTTCCGCTTGCATGTAACGCAACATAAACTTGTACGTGTCATGCTTCGATATTTTCGTTGCCACTCCGAAATGTTTGCACACAAAATGTTCAATTGCAAATATCAACACTAGGCTGTCGAAAAATTCGAAAAGAGCAATAGAAACTCAATTTACAGGGCAAACAAAATTTGCTGAGTAGTTCATTCAAAAAATCCTTTTTTTTTTTTCAATTTGTTTACGGTTCTTGTAAAACACATGATACCGGGTAAATTGATACATATCAGTCACATGAGGAATAAAATATAAAATTAGTGAACATTGAAAAATAACTTTCCTAATAAATTTGTAAACGTAGTTACACATTGTTTCCAATACATAATTTGTTTTAAATTTACATTATTACAAAAATATGAGGTTCATTGTTGAAAGAGAATGAGGCAATGATAATTTCAAACTGAATCGTTAGCGCTCTTTGCCGGAGTTCTTGTTCTAA
Source organism: Teleogryllus occipitalis (assembly GCA_011170035.1). Taxonomy (NCBI): domain Eukaryota; kingdom Metazoa; phylum Arthropoda; class Insecta; order Orthoptera; family Gryllidae; genus Teleogryllus; species Teleogryllus occipitalis. Next base: position 14,016 of record BLKR01001807.1, on the reverse strand, counting down.
GATTATGCTTCAGTTTTGGTCTACTTCTCGAATTGAATGGCGAGGGGTATTTGTTTGGATACTACTGGGAGATTCTCCCGGTATTCATGAGAGAACCAATGGATAGCTATCGATTAGGGCAACCGATCGATAGGATTTTCTTCAAGACAACGGATCAATTTGACAGCTATCTAGCTGGTATCAAAAATTCACCTACGACGGTATTTCCCAATGAGAATCTCTGTAGAGGAAGCAGGAATTCTGGCTCTGAGCTAAAAAAACTGCGTCCGGTCCAGTTTAACTCTGTTTCTTTCTGATACAGTCAAAGACGATCTCTAAAGCCACATTATGGAGAGTAAATCTGTCATGAATAACAGACGTCGGATCTTCATTTCCTACTCTTTTCCCTTAACTCGTTCACTGTCAAGCGCATTCTCGCTATACGCTATACGCTTCTCGTATATTCTCGGTACCATACTGGTTTCTGCGTACGTCTGTGAGCCAAAAGTAATTGACGCACTTCTAAACATGCTAGATCATTGAAACATGTACCAATATTTATATAATATTATCTAGAATTAAATTTACTTAAAAAATGTTCGAGTCCATGAGAACTCACAGTAACACAGCTGTTAACACTATTGAGACAAGCCAACGCATAAGACCATGTGACCTCTAGTAAAAAAGAATATAAATAAAATCCCTAGAAAGAATAAAATCCCTACGAGGCCATATGGTCTTGCATGGAAGGCAAGGTGTCATGTCATAAGTGAAGTAAACTACTTCCTAGCAATACAACGTGGAGAACAACACCAACACGCAAACGACATAGCGTCCTAAATCAGGAAATACTTCACGGGACTAGTTGACGTTTTGCCGTGAGTGTCGGACGTTTGTGACGTGGCAGCGGCTTTTGACCCTCGCAATTAACATAAAGTTACTTTGAGATCGTTAAACGCATAATGTTCAACGCAGTTTAACAAACAAAACTCTGTCATAAAACAATGTTAGAAAAAAGAAAACAGACAACCAATCACAGAATGTAATGAAGTAGCCAGTTTACAATACATTTATCGGGATTTTCTATTAAGCACGTGCTTCTAAAATAAACTTTAAAAGAACCCATTGAATCTTGTAAGTAGAATATCTTCACAAATTATCAATACCAAAACTAATGTCCATTGCATTTTTATCCTCAATTTAATTTCTTTGTGCAAAACATTGTGTTCTTGAAGGGGTTTTAAACATACCTCTTCATCAAAACAAACTTTGCACAAACGCATATAATAGACCATTGCCACGAGATCAAACAATATGTTCAATTACTCGTATTTCAACGACGGATTGTGGTCGCTGCGGAGACTTGAGTCTATCATTTGTAGGTTTCGTTGTGTGACCTCGCAGTGTTGGAATTCAATTCATGAGCTGGGGGAGACTAAGTGATAAGATCCCAATTTTCTTCAGCACACGGTGTAGTAATTGCTTATTTCCTCTTCGCCTCTGTGCGTAATACGCTCCTGTGTGCAGTTTCCTTGAATTCCATAGAGATACGTCTTTGCTGGGGCAAGAGCATTCTCTTCTCTGAAACGAACTTCTCCCAAACCCATAAAATGAAGAGTACATAATCGGGAAATTAAACAAAAAGTTCAGCTACCCATATTCATACGATGGATTATGCCATGAACCTGGTCGGGGAGGAGAGCAAATCAAATATGGGTGTCCCATCAACATCAAGTACAACCATCCCCAACTGTTACTGTTGTCGATTCCCAGACGGAACTATTGATTAGAAAATTAAGATGACAGTCAAATGTTTGGTAGAGTATACATTAAACTAATACTGACATGTTATGTATCACATTAGAACCAGGACATTTTACTTCTACATGTTTCATCATATTTGAAACATCGATATTTTAAATATCAATGTTTTTGGTCGATGTTTTCATCGACATCGAAAACCTTTTGTTGGTGTATCAATGTTTTTCTAAAATTTGCCAACGCTTCGTATGCCCGGCTGCTCGGAGATGACTCTTTGGGGAAACCTAACAAGCCAACATGTAGGACCGGGAGCGGTAGCTCAGTGCATCAACTGATGTCACTGCAGCGCCTCTGACCGGCAGGTCCTACGTTCGAGTCCTGACGGCGGCAGGATTTTCGACACTAGCTTTTCAGCTAGGTCAAATTCAGTCGCTGTCTGGAGGAGAATTCTAGCGGCCGACTGCTCTGATCGGTGTTTCTCCGATCAACACCAGGCGAATGCCGGAGCAGTACCCTAACAAACGGACCTTCCTCTTCCTTGTCCTATCCTCTCCCCTTACACGCACACTTACACTAACATGCACTACATTACCACATATTTCTGGAGACCGGTCTAGAGCAGGCTGGGGCGGTGCCCCGCTGGTGGGAGAGTCCTGGTTAAAAGGAAACCCCACTAGCCGACGGTAGGTGGGCGCCGGTCTCGCCATGCAGCAGAAGATTACCGCCATCTCCCGGGGGAAAACATGCACTACACTTACGGGACAGTTGGAGCGCCCGGAAACACGAAAAATTTATTAATTCGACATGTAGGTCTGCGCCGGATCTAGGCATCCAACAGGGGAATATCATCTGCCATCTTCCGTGATAAAGCATGCACTTACGGTACTAATGACGTTAGCAGTTGACGCGCACGGAAGCACCAATCAATCAACCTATCTGATGGAGAAATGAATTTCGCCCTGAAAAGTTTGCAGTATGTCGACCGAAAAGTTATCAATTCTGTCTAGAATGCGGCTTGTCTGGTAGCGCCAAGGAAACCTACGTTTTCACCATCTTTTGTATTTGAATGTCTTTCCTCATTTTCCATCGAACTGCTAACCCGGGAGTGACGTTTATTTAGTCACCCCAGCATTGTTTTGAAGCCCACAGTACTTTTAGGTATGTTTATAAAATTTCAAGCGTCTGAATGGCTTTGTAGGACAGCTTTACGCACGCAACGTCTCGCTTATTTTTCAACTACTTCCGGTCCTTTTTGAGAAATTTCGCCGCAAGCTTATCGTGCACCGTAAGTAACCGCCTACTTCTGAATAGTTCATGCGGTTATCAATGCTGTCCATGGTTTCTTGACAACCGCTTGCGGCCAACTGCGACGATTGAACCGCAAGAGTGAAAGAGCTCTATTAAATTATTTATTTATTTATTAGGGTTTATGAACAGTTCTTTTACGCTGTAGTTAAGACACATTGGAGATGAATGCGATAGTAATGAATAGATGATAGCAACAACGACCCTGTGAATGATGATGGACCAATGACCGAATAAAAGGCAAGAGAAACAAAAGAACCCTCAGAAAGGCTTCCGAAAGCTTCGTTTGTCCACCACAAATTTATTGTGGTGGATTATAAATTAATGGATTAGTCGGGAATCGAAGCTGGACCTCAACGTATGCCATAGATATTACACTATGTGTCATTCTTTCCCCACAAGAGGGTCAAAATAAGCGTTCTTATTCTCTCTCCTTTGTCTCACCACCACCACCACACAAGCACCATGAGCACAGCGTGTAGTTTTGGGAAATAGTCATTGTGGACGTGAGTTCAGCAGCGGTGGATGTCGACTGTTTTACGGCTCAACGGAGGGCGATAGCCTTGGAGCATTGGAAACAGTGGACCAGAATGAACAAAATACGATGTAAAAACAATACCTTCAGCAATATAAATTTAATAAGACTAGTACACGAGTTGGAAATATTCACTGCATTTAAAAATTTAAATAAAAAATGAAATAAGTTTAGTAATTAGTTACAGCATTTGTAGAGTACGTAGCTATTGTAAATTATTGTAGCTGTCTTTTTTCGTACTTAATTCCATAGATACAGAAATTTTAGTTTATATATTCAGTGCTATTGCAGAATGAAAAAGGAAACGCCGATTTGAATGCAAAAATTCGAAAATAATGTTTGAATTTCGAAATCGCAATAAATTACTTAAAATTTGATAAATATTTCAATACTTGTCTCCTTTCGGAATTATTCAGAAATACAAAAACAGTAAAAACATCCATTTATTCAATATTAATGAAGTTAAAATGTTTATAAACGCACAGTTCTGAATAAAACATTCCGAAATTGGAACTAACTTCTGCATTTAAGTATTGCATGACGTAAAATTATGATTTTTAATCAATATGCGAGCTAAGATAACATTTAATTTATTACAACCGAAAAAAACAATGGGAGAGAACGTTTGTTTTCCTTCAACTCAATCCTTCTCTCGGTCGTTAACATCATAGTTGTAGAAACCGTCTCACCTCCTAGAAGCGAAAGAATTTTTTTCTCCTACCATTGTGTAAAGCTGTCATTGTATGCCTGCAACTAGTTGCACAATGTTACTCATAATAATACAGATTTCATTATGATATAGATTCTTGACCAATCACAGAGATGTTTACAAACTAACAATTGACACTTGACACAATTGACATATCAATCATGGAAGTTTCTTTGTTTGTTTTTTTCTCCCTTTCAAAATTCAAAATTTATTGCTTATTTATCCTTGAAAATAGATTTTATTACATGGGAGTTTTTTTATTATTTTTTTTCTCCCTTTCAAAATTCAAAATTTAAGTAGTATATGACTTAGTGTAGGGATCACAGAATTTTGAAAATGTGCACACAATTCACTTTTCCCCATAGCACGTCATACGCAGTTTTTTAACTGTTTTTGTCGTAAAATAAATAAAAAAATAAAAAAATAAAATCAATGAGAATCGTTCTATAAAAATATACTAAACGTTACGTTCAATTGTATACATTAAAATTATATTTAATTTTATATTATGTTTCACAATTTTAATTTCTTTTATTATTTTTTCGTGGAATATTGCTAAAATAAATTGGATTGTAATTTCACTTTGATCCTATTTGACTAGCGCAGTACTCCCTCGCAGTCAGATGAGTAACCACAGCCACCTGCTGCAGCATGTGAGGGTAGGGTTAGAGAGCTGTTCGCTAGATGGCCTTGAATTCTGCATGCCAACTGCCACGAAAATGTTCAGTGTAAAAGTTTAACTTATAAAAGTCGTAGAAAAAGGACCGTATGAAACCAATCAATACCGGACAATTCCGAATCAATGCTGGACAAATGCTCGAGCAACAGTCTAAACGAACGATCTACGGACCGCGCGCGCTTCCCTATTCTTGGCTCTCCTTCCACCCTATCGTTTTCGCTCTCTCACCTCTATCTCTCTCCTGCCCCCTCTCCTTCACACTCACATACACACACATCTCTGTTCTCTCTCTCTCTCTCTCTCTCTCTCTCTCTCTCTCTCTCTCTCTCTCTTTCTGACACCTCTATCACTTCTCTCTCTCTCACAAACACACACATTCACACACTCAAATATACTCACGCACACACATGCAGACTCACATACAAGGACAACCAAGCATGTCAAGAACCCAATGACCGTTGCGCTGGAAAGACTAAATAATCTATTCTCGATTTACTGATTGATTTTTTCGTGTTTCCGGGCACGTCAACTGCTTTGATCATTAGTCCCGTTAGTGTAGTGCATGTTTTTTGCGGGAGATGGCGGTGATCTTCCCCCGCTGGATGGCGAGATCCGGCGCCAACCTACCATCGGCTAGTGGGGTTTCCCCCTATCCAAGACTCTCCCACCAGCGGGGCACCGCCCCAGCCTCCCGGTCTCCCGGAATATGTGGTAGTGTAGTCCATGTTAGTGTAAGCGTGTGTGTAAGGGGAGAGGATAAGACAAGGAAGAGAAAGGATAGATCGCGTGCGGTCCGTGGCCCGTTTGTTAGGGTACTGCCCCGGCATTCGCCTGGTGTTGATCGGACAAACCACGGAAAACTACCGATCAGAGCAGCCGGCCTCTAGAATTCTCCTCCAGACAGCGACTGAATTCGACCCAGATAAAAAGCTAGTGTCTAAAATCCTGCCACCGTCGGGAGTGTAACCTAGGACCTCCCGGTCAGAGGCGCTGCAGTGATATCAGTTGATGCACTGAGCTACCGCTCCCGATTCCCTTTGGCCCACTGTGGCACGAGGCGCGTGGCTGCGACTCCGCGCGAGAGGACGTCAGCAGGTCAGCCACGTGGGCCGCGTGCGCGCGACGGCACTTAAGCCCGTGGCACGTGGAGCGTGGGCCGCACAGGTGCGTTTTGAAGCCAACTTACGAGGAGCACGTGCTCTTTGGTCGCATGGGCCACTTCAGTGCAATTCGCTACATGCGACAACGTTCGGAATGGAACCTAAATATTCGCTTTCATTTTGGAGAATTAGAAAAAGAAGGTGCTGGTCCCATGAGTACATTCCCCACTTTCTAAATCATTGCCTTTGTAAGTGAAAATACCTATGAAGCCTAACTGCGAACGACTAACTTCTGAATAATCATAACTATGTGTTCTAAATAATATAATAATGCGAAGCGTTGATTAAATTTCACACGACTAAAAAACCCAATAGTCACTTTAATTTTATCACGGAATGTGGTTTATGCCCATACCACTTCAATTTAATTTTACATAACTTTTGATTTATTGTTCATATCTGACAATCTATATTACGGTGTAGAGTGTAGAGGTCCCACAGAATTGCTGAATATTGAAAAATTTTAAAAAAACGTTCGAAAAGGTCTCATTTTGAAGTATACTGTTCATGAAACATAACTCGGACCCAACCTGTTACCTACTTGTTCCCGCCTATCCCCCTCCTACTCCCATGTACTACCTCTCTCATTTCCCCAACTATCCCTGTATGTCACCCACTTGAACTCTCCATCAATTCTCCGCCACATCATTCAAATCATTCTGTACACACTTCATCTCTTCAACCCTCAAATACTCGTAATTCTAAACACCGAGCTCCAAAAGAATTAATCTCCGATGTAGTCAGACTAGGGACCGAGACGACAATGCATATCTACTTTCTGAAATTCGTCATTTATGTTTAAAAAATCTTTATCCCTAAACTTCATGTTTCGAATCACCATATATTGCAGTAACTGTAATCACCAAACACGTTCTGACGTCGTAACTTTCTCCAAACCGAGCAGCTACAAATACTATCATCATAGGAAACAATTTCATAACTTACTACTGAAATTGAGAAATTTTTCTATTTTTCTAACACCTATCTAAACATTCTGATCACATTAACACGCTTAGTAGCAGATATGACCTTCAACTAAATACTTCTTACAGTCGCTACCATTGTCAAATGACAGACAGACCTTCACGTAACTGCCATAACCCTGCCAAAGTATTCATCTGTTTCCCTTGTGAAATTGGGCATCTTAATCAGAATCTTATTTTTTCTTTTCACAGTAAGGGCCGTATTCATAGTCGTGACTTATAATAAGAAAAACCTTAAGGAGTTCCTTATAACGTTTTCCAATGCATAGTAGTAACTTATCCATCCACATAAGAAAATACTTATAGTTATAAGGAAGGCCCAGCCTTCACTTATAGCTATAAGTGAACCCTCTCTTGATGCGTTGAAAATTGTCGTAATTTGAAAGAAATGGAAATGGACGACTGTTTCAAAGATTATAAGGATTTTTACAGTGGCATCTTTCTTTGTAGCAACAAGTGATATTTACGTCACATGCCAAACCTGTTGAAAATGCACAGCGATCAAGAATTTAAGAAAAAATATTGTTTTACTAAGCCTTTTTGTACACTTTTTGGTAACATTGGTGGCTAAAACCACCTCTAACTAATAGATATTTACTGATTTCCCCACCATTTAACCCTTGTTTAAGATACTGGCACTATTTAAGAAACTGTGTAGGTTAGGTTACCTCACGGACGCAAGCATATGATAGTTCACGGCCAGTTTGATGGAGCGCTTCTGGCAAGATTCAAGAGGCTGTGAAACAGCCAATACGCTGTTGCCACACGAGGCACTGCTAGCATCGTACTTATTATAAGTGTCGTCTATGAATGCCAAATGTGTATAAGTATTTCTTTATCAAAAGTAACTTCTTATAGCTTAAGTATTTTCTTATCCTATAAGTGACGACTATGAATATGGCCCTAAATATCTTTCTTTTACGAACATCAACACATAGCAGCGGGTTATAGTCACCAATCAGACTCTTTCGTCCGATTCTCCCACATCTTCATGCAGCTACCACTATCCCTCACCGCGCGAATGAAGTCGTATGTCTCACTTTTAAAATTACGCCAATACTCACATTCTTCAAAAATCTTCCCTCTCTCTAAACGACGCAATCTTTCGATCCCCAACACGTCCCGGCGGTTAGGGTCACCAACCACGCTCGTACGTCGTCACCACCGACCACGGCCACCCTCAAACCTCCCCGCTACCCCTATTCATCACCAGGGCCGTCAGGGCGGATTTATATCGAGCGGAAAAGACCGGCCCTATTTCACCCCCCCCTCACCCAGTGACGTCGCCCAGCCCCGTGAATGCGATTAAAAATCGGAGCAACACGAACTCATAAAGCACAGAACAAAGCCATTAATGTCTTCGGCATTATCCACCAGGGCTATTTACGCCCCGCGTTTTATAGCGAGTAATAATTATTAGTTACGAGACAAATCCCTAAGAATTTACGGGATGTTCTAAATATTACTCTATCACTGACACGGGCCAGCCGCAGCGCTCCGAGAGCTCCCTGGTGATTGAAAACGGACGTTCGAGTTCTGGTGGGGGGGGGAGAGGGGGAAGGGGCGGAGCCGAGGGCCGACGGATTGAATTAAATCCTGGAGCGTGTTCGTGTTTACGGCCTAAGGCTGGCAGGCCTGAGCGGGTCACCGGCTTCTCCCGTTTCCTGAGCTCGCAACCAGATGTGGCCAGCACTGCATTGCGTATATCAGAGTTGCTTCAAGCATTTTTGTACTGTCGGTTGGTGACTGTAACAGTAAAGGATATGAGTTGTTAGTGACGTACTCACAAAAATTGGTTACAGTCAATGGCATAACCGTAGCTCTACACAATGTTATTATCAATGTCACAGACAATATCAGTATCAATGTGAAGTGTTAATATCAGTTTTCTAAACAAAACCATTGTAAATATCAAAATAACTGACAATGTCAATATCAGAGCCAGTATTGAAATTGCGTGAACAAGGTTTACCTGTAGAAGGAGTAGCATAATTTCTATCAGAGCAATATTTCACCAATACAGCATTACAACAAAACAGTATTATCTAATTGCCTCAGATATCTCTACAAGATAAGAGAATTCATTTTCATAATACAGTTGGATATCCGTATTCGCAATCATAAATATATATCATCATTCATTCAAAATAAAATGTTCGTTATTGACAAATTTACGTACAACATTGACAAAAAATGTAAACGTTTATCTTGCTAAGGTGTATCCGCTCCACTGATCCGATTGTATTGGAAATCTTCATTGCTTCTTCTACTACGAGTGGTGCTAAAACAGCACTAATTTCTCACCCTTAGTATGGTTATGTAATACTATTGATCCTACAATTTCTCTCCGAATTAACACATCTCAGTAATAATATTTGGAAAAATTATTACAAATTGTTGAACATATGGAGCGAAAAGTAAATTTTTTCTAGTAAATATCAACACAAATTTCGTAATTATAACTGCTTTTCTTATAGCTAAATCATGTCCCAACAATGAGACGTAATTCTCAAAACTTCAGTTGCCATCTCGCGGCCCGGAATGCCATTGTCACATTTATATCGTATTTAAAAAAAGAAAACCTAATTGGGCTAATATGAATTAAGGTTTGCGGATTTCTTGAAAGAAAATATACCAATACTTTGAAAATGCCAATACATTCCTCGCAACACGGACGAAAATGGATTATCAAATTCTAACTTGAGTGACATCTAACTGCCTGGAATTCCGTCGCGTTCACGAAGTGCAGGAAATTCGAAGCTGGCGACTGATGCCAAATTATCAAAAAAATAGTCATACTTTCGAAAAATTCAACAGGACCTTCTTTCAAGATCTGATTTCGTTTAACACATTTCGTTAAGAAAAAATGTATCTTCACAATTGTAGTTGTAGGAAGACGCCGAAAAAATGTATTTTTTAAAATTTTCGAAAAACCAGGCATTCCAACGAACACGAGACCTTCACTATTCTCTTCAGCGTTCTTTACGCTATCAAAGGTCCAAATTTAATTAAAAAATGTGTGAAGTTTTAATGAAAAACTAGTTTAAGAAGATAAAAATTCAGTATTTTTGACGCATAATTTTGCAAAAAATCCCCTATTGAATTGAACATTCTCAATTGAATTTGACATGGTTATTAGATATGATTTTTATTACATTCATTTTCTTGTTTGAGAACCATTTATCTTCGTAATTGTGGTTGTAGGAAAAAGCCGAAAAAAATTGAATTTTTGGAATTTTGAAATCAGAATTTTTAAGGAACATGGATTCTGCAAAGAGTCTTATAGGCTATTTGGGATCAAAATGTAATCAAAATTGTTGGCTGTTGTTTTTGAGACAAAATAGTTTAAACAAAATTAAAACCTGTATTTTACGCAAAATACCCGAAAAATACTCAAAATCTCGAAAATGTCTACATGACCTTGTATCAAAATATATCTTTAAGGAGCGGATTTCTATAATGGAAAAACATCTATATTAATAATTGTAATTGTAGGAAAACACCGAACAAATTTTTAATTTTTTCATTTTTCGAAAAATCAGAGCAATAAGAGTTTTTTTTGCCGAAAATTGCACGTTTTCCCTGCATTGCATAACTTTCTCTCTTCTGCGTAAGTGGTAGTGAGAATGAAACTAGTAACTAATACAGCACGAACTTTCTCGCCCGTATTTTCAAGTAATAATTTGCGAAAAGTACTCAAATTTTCTAAAAGTTGTAGATAGCAGTATTTCAGAATGCCTCTTTAAGAAACAGATTTCATTAAGGGGAAAAAATCTCTATTGTTAATATTTTAGTTGTTGAAAGACTCCGAAAAATTTTGAACTATTGCAATTTTTGACAAACTAGGGTTCTCAACAAACATGAGACCTGCACTATTCTCTTAAACGTCCTTTATACTATCCAACAACAAAATTCAATCAAAATCTATGGAGTCAATTTTTTGAATTTTGAAGGATTTTTTCTAACTGGATTTATCAACTTTTTCGTTTCCGGGGCCTAGCCCCATTTTTTGCGCAACATTACACAATTTTCTCTCCACTCCGCAGCGAGAAAGTAAAAATACTAACGTGTGACAAACAAACAGACAAGTAAAACCAGAAAGAAATCTTCAAATTGATATAAAACATTAAATATCACTTAAAAATGAGCGAAATTACTAAGAAATATTTTAAAAAAGATTATGACAAGCTTCCGTATTAATCAGGAGAAAACTATGACGTAGTACTTTATTGAATCCAACCCCTTCCTAGATTCAAGGTACAATGATGTCCGAACAAAATTGAACTGGCTGAATTGAAACAATTGAACATTAATTATTTCAATAGAGAGAAATAACGTGGACAAAAATATTTGTTAACATATTTACTAATAAAATAATACATCTAATAATCGTGCTATAAAGCACGATAATGTAATAAATCAATAGAAATGTTGAATGTCTTGAACATTGAAATAACTTCACTAAGGCCTACCTAATGACTACAACCAAATAATAAAACTACTAATGAGATTTATGAGTAATTTTACATTCACCAGCAATTATTGCAATTAATTCCAATCAACATTCAATACAATTAGAGATTCAAGCTAGTTATGAACTAATGAATTAAAGCATGGAATCATTAAAAGGTGTAATACAAAGTAAGTTAACTCACCGATATTGTATAAAATTTGGGTAAGGTGAATTGGTGAAGATGAAGAGTTAACAGCTACTCACCTGAAAAAATAAAATAAAAATATAACATTAAAACAATTAGAATAAAAAATACAATATAAAATTACCAGGAATATTTCCATGATTACATTATACCAGCAATGCGACAAATGCACACCTGACAATTGTAATTATTCACCATTTAAAATAGAGCAGCACACGTTTATTAAATGTCTCTCTATTCGAGTTATACGTATTATTAAAAGAAAGAAACTAGAGGAACGAAAAGTAATAATTTCCAGGGACCTAAAATTAGATTATGCCCCTACACTAAAAAAATAAACGTGTGCAGCAATGTATATAATTTCAGCTTTCATCATCACCTACATATTTAATTTCCTCAATTAATTTCCCAGAAAACGTAAGCTTCATTTAAGAGATAAAATGGCTGTGATTCAATCACTCACAGCGGTCATTTAAGAGAGAGCTAATGTCAAGGCTACTTAGTGCGAGAAACTCCAACTGTCCCCTTGCAGCTACGCCACCGACTCAGCGAAATTAGCTCATCAAGGGAGATCACCCTGCGAAGAACCGACCCGTCACCTTCATCCCCTCTCACCCCACCCCACCCCCACTTCCGAGCAGCCCGCGCAAGGCTTCACGCGGTCTGACCCTTGCTCACCCGCTCACCCGCCTTCACCCTCGCTCACCCACGCCCCACCCCCAGTGGTTGCTCGTGCCGCCGATGTAATTTCCAACTCATCCGCGAAAATCCTCTGGAAGACCGCGTTTTAACCCCTCACCCCACCCCGGCAGGGGGCGGCGAGCGGGGAAGACGCAAAGGGAGTGGGCGGGGCTCTTACGCCATATGTCGTTTACCCTCTAAGCACGCGGCGACGCGCCTCCGACGGCATTTAAGCCGCCGCTGATATGTTTTCCGTCTAATTTACGAAAATATTAGTTTATGGTCGCCCCCGCGCTTTCGAAGGGTTTTTATACTTCGGAGGCGATGGGGGCGAATGGCGATTTTTACCGCACACAAGAGGGATGGCCGGGGGCGGGGAAAAGGGCTGGGACCATGGCTGGGAAGATACCGTTCTGTACGCGGAGATGGGGAGGGGAGTAGTGAACGCGCCATAATGGGCGAGGGCGGGCACGGGAGTGGCAGTGGGGTTGGGAGTGGGGACGGCTGGGGCTCACAGGCGGGTGTGGGCGAGGGGGCGGCGCGGGAGCGGCGCGGGGGCGGCGCGGGGGCGGCGGGTGAGCAAGGAGCGGGTTAGCAACGGTGAGAGAGAGAAAGGGAGACAGGGAGGGAGAAGAGAGAGAAAGAAAGAGTGCACGCAGGGGAGTCGTGATGAGAGGGTGGGTTTAGAAACTGTAAATCATTGTAATGTGCTCCCCCGGCAGAAGGTTTAGCGAATTTCTGGCAGCGAATATGCCGTCGACGCTGAGATAAAGACTAGAGGTCATCGTGCGATTTTCGTTTGCTGTGTAAGCGTATATGATTGATCGATGAATGGCTCACGGAATTCAACTGAAAGCGAAACCATAATCACCTTCCTTCTCGTTGTTAATCAGAAAAACACTTCGCACGGAAACACGAAAATTCGAAGATTTTATATGCACGTGTTCATCATTATTTTTCTTCCTTTTCCAAGACACTACTGCTCCGCCTTGCGAAGCAGCGATCCCAGTCCCAGCGGGCGAGGGGAGGGGGCTGAGCCTGCTAGTTACGCACGTAGCCGCACCGGCGCCGCAGGGGCACAGAGGATTCGCGCTAGCGAGACCGACGCCCCCGCATCCGCCCCATCCGTGCCCACACCCAGCGGCCCCGCCCACCACATTCCAACCTCCTCCATTCGCGCCCCGTCCGTCCAATCCTCATTCCCCGTTTTTTCTGCCCTCGCCCCCTCCATCCATATCTCCTCCGCCCCCGCCCCATCCGCCCCCGCCTCCTCCTCCCGCGCCTCTTCCTTCCCCGCTTCCCCCGCCCCCGCTTCCTCCGTCCCCGCCTCCTCCGTCCCCGCCTCCTCCGTCCCCGCCTCCTCCGTCCCCGCCTCCTCCGTCCCCGCCTCCTTCTTCCCCGCTTCCTCCGTCCCCGCGTCCGCCGTCCCCGCCTCCGCCGTCCCCGCCTCCTCCGTCCCCGCCTCCGCCGTCCCCGCCTCCTCCGTCCCCGCCTCCTTCTTCCCCGCGTCCACCGTCCCCGCGTCCACCGTCCCCGCGTCCACCGTCCCCGCTTCCTCCGTCCCCG